>MU122148.1:84157-138221 GCA_014904905.1 Wilcoxina mikolae CBS 423.85 | reverse complement strand
TAATTGACGGTAGCAGAGGCGATTCCGAAGTTAATTGGCCCTGAGTGTCGTATCGCCGGCCAAGTTGGCTACTCTACTACTCAACATGTCGAATTTGAACACGTTGCAACACCTCACTTTTCGAGACCAACAAGCATCGAAACTTAATAAGTATTCCGATATCGAGTCAATTGACTACTGCAGAGACCATTCCGAGCCGATTTGGAGGTCAATCGATTCGAAGAGTCGCATTGCCGACCACAATCGTTAGTCAGATGATTTGGGGGTGAATGGATCCCGAGATACGCCTCACCGACAATGATGGTCAACGCCGAGAAGAGGTAGAAAATACGTTCAAAGAGATGAATGGCATAAGAACGGATGATCGAGCATGAAGTGCTAGCGAACCTTCATCAACTTCACTCTCTCATGTCGATTAATTGATCATCATCGCTAGGGTGACTATTCGAGATAATTATTCCATCTATTGGACTTGATTGACGTGAGCAGAGCCAATTCTGAAACGATTCGGAGGTCAATCGACCCTGATACACTCGTGATCAGCCTGATGGCCACACCTCTGAGAAGACCTGAAAACACGTTCAACGAGATCAATCATATACGTACGAATGATCGATGGCAACGTATTGAGCAGCTCGAAGTGCTAGTGAAGCCTTCATCGACGATATCCCTATATGCGTCGATTCATTGACAATCGAGTCTGGCGAGAAGTCACCGACGATAATCACGTTCGATCAAGTACACTTGACAATTACTTTCCTCTGAACTGAGCGGAAGCTCTGAACCGCACTTGACGATTACCTGCCTCAGGACTGAGCGGAAGCTCCGAAGTGCACCTAGCAGAACGATCACACGAGCACGGAAGTGCACTTACGGAGAAAGTCAACCAACGGGTAGAGTTCAAGACGTTGATAGTGGAGTTGCAATTGCAGATCATGAAGCAGCTCAGAGTGGGAAGTTAACCCCGAATGTTCTAAAGTGTCAAGCATATCAAGCCGATACCCACTGTGCGATTTTACGAGACCGATGAGCAAGTGCGAAACGCGAAAATCGCACCTCAAGTCATCGTATCCCCTAGTTGGAATGGATGTACATCAAGACATCGTATCCCCCAGTGGGAATGGATGCACATCAGGTCGTCGTGTCCCCTAGTGGGAATGGACGCATCCTCTCCTCCATATCCCTGATCAGGATTGGGTAAATTGTTATCCTTTTGAATATAGGAGAATAAATGTCATTTATGTTGTGGCCAATCCCAATCTGGTGAGACACGCACGCGATTTGTACATTGTGCCCCTGCGTGCTGTGACGAGAGCTTCCGGTTGATGAACCGGAGGTGCTGGTCGTGCCTATGGCATACGACCTGCTGAGGTCGACTGGACATCCGGTCGACTTCTGGCCCTGCGGACCCCTAGCAGAGAAAAGAGGTTAAAGGCCGCGGACTCAAATGAGCCCGTGGCACCACCGGCGGCCACCCAGGGGACGTCGGAGGACGGGTTTCAAGACGTACATCTGCTTGGAGCCGCCGCATTCGAGAGGCTCATAGCTAGTGACGAGATTCTCGAGGCATTCGTCAGACGACTTGGCGATTGCGCAGGGTTGCTGGGAGCTCCCATGGAAGGCACCACATATGTGGGAGAAGCCCCTGGAGCTGGATGCGTGATCAGGAGCAGCGTCGGTAGTTGCGGCAGAAGAGTTACACATTGACGGTGCTTGAATGACTGCTACCAGCTCACCAAGTCACAAAGGGAGGAGGCGCGCCACGGTGATGCTCCATTGTGTCGGGCCGGCTGGTACCGCTACTCCCGGGAATTCCTACCCTCCATCAGACGAAGTTGAAAACACACAGCTAACGAGTATAGATGGAGCAACTGCAGACAACAGCGGCCATATCCCCGCCAAGTATCAGGAATTCGTGAAGGTTTTTAGTCAAGGCAGTGACACTGCCACCGCACCGGTCAATTGACCATGCGATCGACCCCGGGCACAAGCTGCCATATGGGTGTATCTATTACCTGTCGGAGGTTGAGTCAAGAACTCTAAAGGCCTACATCGAGACAAACCTGGCCAATGGTTTCATCCAGCGGTCACCACCGGCGGCGACACCAATATTCTTGCAAAGAAGAAGCACAGCGGCGTAAAACTCTGAAGTTGACTACCGAGCTTTCAACGCGAGCACAATCAAGAATCGGTACCCCTTTCCATTGATCACAGAGATGCTTGACCATATTGGCACCGATGACAAATGGCTGCGGGGCGGAAGGCACTTATTGAGCTATGGGAGAGCCGCGGAATGCAGATTTCTCGAGTGCAGAGTGCAACTTGCCGATATGGCGATACAAGGTTACGTTTAAGTCTATCCTTTCTTTAAAAAACACTTACTTTATAAGAGATTCTGCGAGACTTGGAATTGAATGCAGATACAGAAACACGAAAGCCCCAATGGCAATCGAAACTGTCTTATCAATGAGAAAATCGATGGGAATCGATGAGAATCGACACCGTATTTAGTCGTCGACGGAGCACCGACCTCAAAAGAGGGGAATGACCGTTCCAGAATCTGATAAACCGCTACTATGACGAAATCTGCACCAGAAATGCTGGAACGATAACCCATCATACTGCAGATGTCAGGTACACTTGGCCCCGTAAGCGCACCTGGCCTGGTAAGCGCACTTGGCTCGCAGGTGCGCTGGAAGTCAATGAGATCTTATTGGCGTACGACTTTACTATCGAGCACCTGGAAGGCACAAACAACCCCGCCGGCGGCCAGTCAAGACAATCCGATTATGAGATCTGCTACGAGAAGCCGGTCGGACGGCTCTTGACGACACTGTCAGTTGAACCCTACGATGACCTCCTACCGACGATTAAGAAGGCCCAGGCTACTGACCCATTGGCGGTTGACGTTTCGGGTAAGCTAGTCGATAACCCAATGGACACAGCCGAAGCTGAAGCCAAAGACGAGAACCAATGGAGTGTCATCGCTGCAGCTCCGACCTACGAGGGGAAAATATATATCCCTACGGAGATGCTCTCCGTGGTAAAGTCATAAGTCTCTTTCATGACAACCCCGAGTCCGGTCGCTTTGGATCTCTTAAAACTGCAGAGTTCGTCTCTAAGGATTTCTATTGGCCTACGATGGACGCATACATTGAAGTACGTCAGCGGCTGCGAATTGCCGGAAGCACCACCGAATACATCGAAGGCACAATCAGCTTCAACCAAAGATCAATGCAGTCAACCGCACCCAGTGCTAGCGGTAGAGAGCCAGCCAAATCAGCAGTCGGGATGTCAAGCTGCGCGGAATGCGATAGGACTGCAATCCTTAATGGACGTATGAGAAGGCTACCTCGTGGAGCTTCAGAGCTGAGAGCGCAGATGCACTGAATTACATGGTAACTAAGACCTTGTACGGAATGCTTACGAATTAGATATATCGACGAATATGCCCTGCAATTGGCCTTAACTGAACGAAGCCACAACGATAATCGATTGACGTCGCCGCAGATAGTGGTTATTAACCATATCAGGCTAGATTTTAGCGTGCGCACCCTACAGCTAGGCTCGGATGGGCATGGCGTGCACAAACCCACTACTTTCGTGGTTTCGGAAGTTGATGGCATGGAGAATGGATGCCTTGATGGACCTGAAGCATACTTGGTTACTTTGTGAGTACGACCTTATGGCACACTTACAAGTTAGATACCGCAACTCGAATGAGCATGTACGAATACATATCTATATATGACTTCAATCGAGGGCCGAACGAGGCCGACACAAGTCAGCCAACTACCACTGGACCTGAAACAGAATGGCAACGGAAAGTCGAATCCCGATAACCGATATACGAGTCAACCTGGAACCAATCGCCACGACGCATATCAATGCCGAGAGCGGAGGCTATCAACAATGAGGTCTACTGTGTGCTTGCATATACGAAAGCACAGAGAAATAGAATTTGTGAAATCATACGAATTCGAGAGCTCTCAAGAGCAGCAGCTAGCTATGACCCAGATAAGTACTTCATGCAACTATGTTAGTTGACTGCTGCAGCAATGCGATACCGGCCGTGATGGCCTTGCCCATCAGATGACGTTCACGAACGCGTTCAACGAAAGGAATCGTATACGAACGATCGATCGATTCGTCGGAATTCGAGACTTCATCTGGCATATCACGTGTCAAATACCGTATATCGATGCCGCATGGCACCCACAAGTCAGCCAATGGCATTTACCGATTCGAGCACCAAAGGGTTAGCACTATGGGGATCAATTGCTTGGATTCGGAGGAACTGGAAGTCTACTTGGGTATTCGGAACCATGGACGTGCAAGTCTACTGCTGGAGCGACCTTGATTCGGAGGTGGACTTGGAGGATTCAGGGTCAATTGGACGTTTCCTTCTGTTCTTCTTCTCTTCTTATGGATTTCGGCCCGGTACAAATGGCATCGGCACGGGTTTTATCACCTACCACTGGCGGTGGATTTCCCCGTGCACCGAATCCGCTGTGAGGCCGCCGTGATGGCACCAATCGGTCGCGGGACTTATACAGTCGTTCAAAGGCGTACGCACCGTATCTTGTCTTCTTCATGTATATATATGTCGCAGCCCAGGAGGTCTGCTGATAAAGAGGGGAATGATGTAATGGCGGTGCCAGGTGCACTTGGCCTTCGCAGGTGCACTTGGCTGCTGAGGCCGGGTAACTACCCTTCATATATAATCACCTCGCAAAGTGCTTTTGGCACGCTAGCTATTATCTTACCTACATACTGTACAATTGATATCTTTATCACTTATTCCCGTTTGCAACCATATCTACGCATATCCATCCATACGAGGACGTACGTTCTTAAAATATATATGGCCACTCCTGCTCTCCAGGAGATCCGATGTGTATTTGACTTGATTTGGTACTCCGTTTGGGAAATAATAGTGGTATGAGTCAATGTTTCTACGGAGGACATTAATGTAGTTCTCACATTTGGAGGTACCTCCACAGTATAGCTCAAGCTAGTCCGATTATCCGAGTCTGAAAGCTATAGCCTTTGATACTACCATTGGTAGCCTGTTAACATTTTAGATACTAAAAATTGAGTTTGTAAAATTAGTGTGCTATTATCTACAGGATTGTTATTTTGAAAGTATGAAATTCTAAAAATGTATAAAGAAAAACACACTGTAAAAGTCTAAAAGTTTACTATTCTTTCAAACTTCGTCCTTATCTAGCAATCTGTAATGGCGGCCGGCCTACGGCAGAATAACCGCCCGTCCGCCCAGTATATGGCCAGTTCATGTGAGTGCTCTTGCACGCCATCGATAACCTTACCTATTGAAACCACTGTAGCTTATTCTCGAATCCACGTGTGCAACCGTATCTACACTCTTATACAAGGCCGTACACGGATATACGCCCTTACACTGTTATCGATCTTTTGTAATTGGATACGTTTCGCTCACGGGATTTCGTGATTTACCCCTTTTCGACACGTTACCTATCATCGAGAAGTCGTACGAATACACAAGATTACTTCGAGAAATTCTACGAATACGAATCGACGAGAGATTAACTCGAGATATCCCACGGGTCTCATTACCCCTTTTTCTTGACGCATCGATACACGCGATACCATCGAGCTCGACGCGAAGTCGGAAAGACTGGAAGGAAACTCAAGACGAAATAAGACCCAAAGACGCTATAAGGCCCAAAGACGAATTGAGAGGAGCATCTCGGTTCAGTGTTTTGAGTATCTTTATGGTCGCGAGGCTGCTCAGGCGGCTCGGACTACAGATACTTTATGGTCCCGAGGCCGCTCAGGCGACTCGGGCTACCACCCAAACCGGCATTCATCTCCACCCGGGTTGATGGGCAGGTGGTGATGTCTGCGAAGGAGAGTCCAAGGTCGAAGGGCATGGTCGAAGGGCAAAAGTCGGAGGGCAACCGAAAGTTGAAGGACGAAGCGAAGAGTAGTCGATGCAGTTGGTGTGATGACCGTACCTACGATCCGGATTTCAAGCGGACGGGATCACGATCATCGTTTGCACGGAAGTGCACCATATGATTTGCACGGAAGTGCACCTGAATCGGAAGCTACGAAGCGCATTTGACGATTACCTTTCTACGATTGAGCGGACGCTCTGAAGCGCACTTGACGATTACCTTTCTACAATCTGAGCGGAAGCTCTCAAGCGCACTTGACGATTACCTTCCTACCATCTGAGCGGCAGCTCCCAAGCACACTTGACGATTGCCTTCCTCCGAACTGAGCGGAAGCTCCGAAGTGCACCTACGACGCGTTAGCATCCACAAACGAAGATGCAAGCTCACTTACGGAGAATGATTAAACGAATCGCTTGATTTGACGTACGAAGTTACCGCCAGACGGGCTTCCGAGGGCACAAGCTTTGCGAGAGCTAAGCACACTTAATTGATATTGTAAGTTCGATCTTCTCTTGGATGCTCACGAGTTAGATAATCGACGAACCACATATGTGTCCGGTCGATGACAAGAGCCAATGACGCTTACCGATATGAGCACCACTGAGCCTGCACGATGAAACCTACGGTATGCCGAGGGCTTGGATATGGAGATATGAAGATCTGGAGGTTACAGGGGTCAATTGGATGTTTCCTTCTTCTTGTTTTCTCCTTCTCTTCTCTTCTTATTGGATCTCGGCCCGGTACAAATGGCGACGGCACGGGTTTTACCACCTACCACTGGAGGTGGACTTGCCCCGTGCGCCGGATCCACCGAAAGGTCACCCGCGAGCGGTACCGATTGGCAGCGGACTTTATGAGGCCGTACAAGGGCGTACGAGCTGGGATTCTTTTTTCTTCTTCCCTTCATGTACGGGTATGCAGCCCAGGAGGTCTGCAGATAAAGAGGGGGATGATGTAATGGCGGCCGGCCTATGGCAGGGTAACCGCCCGTCCGCCCAGTATATAGTCAGTTCGTGCGAGTGCTCTTGCACGCCATCGATAACCTTACCTATTGAAACCACTCTATTTTATTCTCGAATGCACGTATGCAACCGTATCTACACTGTTATACAAGGCCGTACATGGACGTACGCCCTTACACAATCTTTAGATTTACTTTTGTATTGATTGAAGCCTGAAAGTAACTGAAAGTAACTTGAATATAGTCTGAATCACAGGATTTAGATGGGAGCTGGAACCAATCTAAAATCTGTTCTGTTACAGGTTTGTTTGCCAGCATTCAAAACCCTAACCTAAATATATGGATTTTCACTCACAGATATTCATACCTGAAACAGTACTTGAAATTTATATTCAATTTAGTTGTGCAAGAATGGCTGATTTGAATCAATATTTGATACCTTGAGCTGGAAGAGGATATTCAATAGACTATTTTTATTCAAATAATCATTGTAATCTGCAATATACTGATCGAGTCATAATGAAATCATCATGGCATGGGCAAATTACTTAGAGATTGGATCAAAATTATTAAAACACCTATTGTGTGTGATCTGCTAGTTCAGATGAAGATTTAATAATTCAGATAGATAGAGACTATCAGGTAGATCATTCCACATCAAACAGATATTCATATTGACCTATCATTCATAGAGTTGATATGGGAGGATGATGTATACATTCCAATTAATATCCTTGCCACACTATACCGATGACCTTTGCTAATATCAATATCCTATATATATATCGGATTAGAATGATTGTCAGCCATAAAATGATCTACTAGAGTCACTCAATTAGGTCGTATTGTCTGATCTTGATTTCAACCAGCCAATCATATCCTATGGCTGTTTGTATTGATTTGAAAAGAAATAAAATGACAATTCATCTAAATACTATGCAGATTTCAGCTGCAAACATAACTCTATCCCATCTGACAGGATGCGTTTCCATTTGAAAATGTTATGGGGATACTTATGACCGAAAATACTGCTGTAAGTATGGCAGCCTACTTTTCAGAAGTCGTAGGTATCCTGAAAATCGTCTTCGTCGTGTAAGAACTCAGAGTAGGACTCCTCTTCGTCCTCAGAAGGGTTGGCGTAATAAGCTGATGGAAGTTCTCCGGTGTAGAACCAGTGACAGTATTCGAAGGCGATATCGTAGTGTGAGATCAACCCACGTGCGTACCAAAAGTTGTGACGAGTGACTGCTTGTTCACAGAGTGCGTGTGCGTAAAGAACAATAGAGTCAAGGTCTCGAAAATGTAAAGACATATATTCTTAAAGTAGAAAACTTAATGATATTTTAGATTCTTGTCCGCTGGTGTGTTCTGACTGTGGATTGCTGCTATAGCTTGATGTTTTACTTTGCGGATGCAAAGGCGGTTCTTTTATAGAGCGAGTTACTCGTCTACTCTCTATGACTTCAGTGTTTGTACTAAGATAGCTATGGCCTCTGATCGTTAGGCTGATTACTCAATCTCAGTAGGTTGCGCTTCTTTTCCGTTTGACGTTCGGCACTTTCTAAAGCGCGAGGCATCCCATAGGTTATCCTCATGCCGCCAGGTTTTGCCACGTAGCCCACTCTAAGCTCGTTTGCTTTTCTTCTGGTCTGTATGCAAACGCAGAAAACAGGTTTCTGCAACGACCGCTGACACGTTCATCGAACCAGCACTTCCTCTTAGATTTCTCGACTCAATGTTAAATTGGATAGTGGGTTGCAGGGGTATGTTTACCCTCATAGACTTATATTGGCGACCAGCTATTGCTATGCCACGTATCGTATTTCCATCTCGCTGGCTTTTACTCCCATCTCAGGGCTGCAGCTTATGTCGGACCAGCTCAACCAAGAACTGCCGTTACTCGGAAATGACGACCCACACACAAGCTCTCAATAGGTAGATTGAACTACCGGGGCGCAGTTAACATATGGAGTCCCTAGACTGTATAGTTATCCCCATAGTAAAGTCCCGCTTCTCGAGCTCTGACGCGTGCCTGTCGGAGAGTGTAGAGGCATACCCCGCTCTAGCCGACTGTCCCATATTGCTGATAAGGTAAAGTAATTCTGGTCGAAACAATCATGCACAGCTGACCTGTAAGTCCCTGCAATGACGTGATTGTGCTTCATCAACTCATGACGTCCCTAACTATCGGGGGCCTAGGCATATAGTAGCATACCACCCTAAGTGTACGGGTCTGATGATTCTGCCAGCTAAGTGTCGTGACTATTGCTGTTCGATCGAGAAGGTGCACTGCCCTCGCGCGGGTTAATCATTCCGCTTTGTCTGGGCTCGGTATTGGATATGCGTAGCTTCGTCGCTCAGAAGATGGGATAGCTGCGGGTATGATGTTGACCATCCATAGTGACAGGTGACCAACCGCAGATTGCCATGGACATCCTCCATACCTCGTGCACCTGCTAAGGGAAAACCCCTAACAGAAAATCCTATCCCATTCCTAATCTGCAGTTATACCTACTTGTACTGTTTTATAATATTAATACATACCTCTATCATCTATCTATATCAACACCTTTTATATGTGTTTGATAAAAATAATTGTTTTATATGTAATTGTCTAATAATTAAGATTAGTGTTGGCAACGAACTGTTGGAATTTCGTACAATTGATGACCTGATTTGGTTTGCACGAACCGAATCCTTGCCAAGCTATTTGCCTCAAACCCAACCATTCTGACCGATAATTATGAACAACAATAACTAAGTGACTCCTTGTCCAATCAGGTCGATTTGTAGTTCATCCTGTAGCTAACCTCATACCGTGACGCTACACAATGAACTAATATTCAGGCTGATCAGTCAAGAAATCACTTCCTTAATATTGTTTACAGTTGAGAGATTTGGATCGAAATTCGAGTCGAACCCTGCAGTTCAAGTTGAACTTCAGATCGAAATTCAATTCAGTCCCTCCTCTGTTCGATCCGTTACAAACCGATCCGCTTCGTAACCAGCACTATACCTTATACTGTGTCTGATAGAATTAGTTTATGTTAATTTCAGACCTCTATTTTTGAACTTTAGCTATTGTAATGATTGATAAAGTACAAGTATATATGTTCAATATTGTCTTTGAGTTTTTTCCCAATCTTAAAGCAATGTATATATGAAATATGAGATATTGACCAGTCTTTTACCTTCTAAATTCTGATTTGTGATATATTTGATATTGATAGAATGGTTATGAAATAGATTGATTTTAAGAGTATTGTTAGATGTCTTTCTAAAGCCATTCTATTAGTTATAAAGATATCAGAAATCAGATACTGGCACATGAAAGAGGAAGTAGTTATACATATTCTGCAGATACATCACATTCCAATCAGAGCAAAACTCACATACTTAATTGTTGAGGTGATTTTGGGTTTGAGTTTAAGATGGATACTTGCGACAATTAGCCACTCAGCCACAGATTTGTGAACAATTGGAAGAGAAAAAGAAACATAAATATCTATATGTATATAATCACCAATGCGTTTCCAAATTCGTATATGCATATAAGGGGGGGTTTCATTGTATCCCACTTATTAGCCACAAGGATACCATAGTGTAGCCAATGGGCAACAGGGCTCCAGGGCAACCGTTAACTAGCAACATCAGGAAACTATCCATACGTCCGGGTGTATTAGTCACGCCCTGACATGTGTTGTGCGCCCTGAGCGCATGGAGCGTCAGCAGGCTGAGTGATATGTTAGTCCGCGACAATGCGATGTGAGGCACTCCAAAAACAACTCTTGCCACTAGGTATTCACACAGTCGCATATCACTCTGCATAGTACCTTGGGATGTGTAAGGACATACATCTGTATACCGCCTGGTATAAGAGTATAACATAGATATGGTTGCAAACGAGGATAAGTGAATATAGTAGAGTAGTATTTAGGTAAGGTTATCGATGGCGTGCAAGAGCACTTACACGATCTGACTATATACTGGGTGGATGGACGGTTACCCTGCCATAGGCCGGCCGCCATTACAGGATGCTTATTATACTGTGTTTTTTGTCTAGCCGTTCCAATTGCATGGTGACCAGCCAGCTGTGAGCCAGCCAGCTGTGAGCCAGCCAGCCGTGAGCCAGCTCGGCCCAACCACATCCAGCTAGCATGGCTCGATCATTTCCTGCCAGTGGAGAGCCAGCCCTCCTCGATCCCGTCCAGCCAGCTGAAAGCCAGCCCAGCTCGATCATCTCCCACCAGCAGTGATCCAGCTCCGATTGATCGTGTCCAGTCAGCCGAGAGTCAGCTCTGCTCGATCATCTCCAGCCAGCCGTGAGCCAAGCTGGATCATCACCAGCCTGCCGTGAGCCAAGCTGGAACAACTCCCACCTGCCGTGAGCCAAGCTCAATCATCTTCCGCCAGCCGAGAGACAGCCCGGATCAATCTCTTCCAGCCACCCGAGACCGAGTGTAATGGCGGTACCAGATACATTTGGCTCATAAGCACACTTTACCTCGTAAGTGTACTTGGCCTCGAAAGTTCACTTGCCCTCCTAAGTGCACTTGGCCTCGTAAGTGCACTTGGCCTTGTAAGTGCACTTGGCCTCGTAAGTGCACTTGGCATCGTAAATACACTTGGCAGCCTAGGCCAGGTAAGGCCCTTCATATATTGTCCGACCCTTTTCCACCCCCTTACTTTCAACCGTATTTGCACTCTATGTTCTAAGTTCCAAGTTATAAGTTCTAAGTTCAACTCCATGATACTTCTCTCCCTCTCTTACACAGTCTCTGTCTTTATTTGCAATGCGAACAGATGTACAGGCAATTTTAACTGAGGTAACCAGCCGGTCCTTGTGGATCATCGTCAGCCAGGCGAAAGCCAGTCCAGCTCGATCGCATCCAGCCTGCGGTGAGCCAGCCCGACTCAATCCCGTCCAGCCAACCGAGACCCAGTGTAATGGCGGTGCCAGGAACACTTGGCTTGTGAGTGCACCTGGCCACGCAAGTACACTTGGCCTCGTAAGTGCACTTGGCTTGTAAGAGTATTTGGCTTCGTAAGTGAACTTGGACTCATAAGTGTACTTGGCCTCGAAAGTACACATGGCCTGGTAAGTGCACTTCGCCTGGTAAGTGCACTTGGTTCGCACTTGGCTCCATAGGTGCACTTGGCCACATAGGTGCACATGGCAGCTGAGGCCGTATAAGCACTCTTCATATATAGTCTGACACTTTTCCCACCTTACTTTCAACTGTATTTGCACTCTAAGTTCTAAGTTCTAAGTTCTACTCCATGATACTTCTCGCTCTCTCTCTCACAGTCACTCTGTTTATTTGCAATGCTAACAGATGTACAGACAATTTCAACCGAGGTAATCAGAATGTCCTTATCGATCATCTCCAGCCAGCCGAAAGCCAGTCCTGTTTGATCGCGTCGAGCCAGCCCAGCCTGATCATCCCCAGACAGCTGTGAGCCAGCCAAACTCGATCTCCTCCCGCCAGCGGTAAGCCAGCACGGCTCGATCACGTCTAGTCAGTTGACAGCCAGCCAAGCTCAACCTCCAAGTTCAACTAATCGAAATGCTAATGTTTACATCCAGATCTGCTGTTCGCATACATTGTAAGGACGTACGTCCTCGTATGAGTGTATACGTGTAGATAGTGTTGCAAACGGGAAATAAGCAATATAGATCAATTGTACGGTTTGTAGGTAAGATAATCGCTAGCGTGCTAAAAGCACTTCACGAGGTGATTATATATGAAGGGCGGTTACCCGGCCTTGGCAGCCAAGTGCACTTGGAAAGGCCAAGTGCGCTTGAGAGCCAAGTAAGCTTGAGAGCCAAGTGTGCTTGAGAGCCAAGTGCGCTTGAGAGCCAAGTGCGCTTGAGAGCCAAGTGCGCTTGAGAGCCAAGTGCACCTGGCACCGCCCTTACATCATCCCCCTCTTTATCAGCAGACCTCCTAGGCTGCAGCATATATACATTAAGAAAGACAAGATAAGATGCGTACGCCTTCGTACGTCTGCATAAGTTCCACAACCGATCAGTGCCATCAAGGCGGCCTCAACGGCGAATCCGGTGCACGGGGAAACTCCACCTCCAGTGGCGATGGTAAAACACGTGCTGACGCCATTTGTACCGGGCCGAGATCCATAAGAAACGAAAAGAAAGAGAAGAGAAGGAACCGTCCAATTGACCCTGAATCCTCCAAGTCCATCTCCAAATCGAAACCACTCCTTCAGCAGGCCTCATTCCAAGGTTCCGAATATCCAAGTAGACTTCCAGTTTCTCCAAATCCAAGCAATTGATCCCCATAGTGCTAGCTCGGTGGTGCTCGAATCGGTAATTGCCCAATGTCGACTTGCGGGCATCATTCGGCATCGATATATCGTAGTTGACACGTGATATACCGGACGAAATCATTATTGCTCGACTTCCGACTAATCGGTCGATCGTTCGTATACGATTTCTTTCGTTGGACGCGTTCGTGAACATCATCTGAGGGTGCGGCCATCGCGGCCGGTATCACATCGCTGCAGCAGTCAACTTGCATAGTTGCATCATGTACTTATCTTGGCCATAGCTGCTGCTCTTGAGAGCTCTCGGATTCGTATGATGTCCATGTCTCTGTGCTTTCGTATACTCTAGCACACGGCAGACCTCATCGGTGATAGCCTTCGCTCTCGGCATTGATCATATGCGTCTCACCGATTGGCTCCAAGTTGACTTGTATATCAGTCATCTGGATTCGACTTTCCGTTGTCATTCTGCTTCAGACTGTTTGATTTGTGTCGGCCTCGTTCGGCCCTAAAGTGCAGTCATATATGGACATGTATTCGTCATGCTCGTTCGAGTTGCAGTATCTAACTTGTAAGTGTGTCATAAGGTCGTACTCACAAAGTAACCAAGTATGCTTCAGGTGCATCAAGACAGCCATTCTGCGACTTCCATGCCTTCGACTTCCGAATCCACGAAAATAGTGGGTTTGAACACGCCATGCCCTTCCGAGCCTAGCTGTAGGGCGTGCACCCTAAAATCTAGCCTGATACGGTTAATCACCACTATCTACGGCGTCGTCAATCGATTATCGTCATGGCTTCGTTTGGTGCTTTCGGAGATAACGGTCAATTGCAGAGCATGTTCGTTCGTTGATATATCTAATTCGTAAGCATTCCGTACAAGGTCATAGTTACCATGTAATTCGGAAGCTCCAACGTTGTAGCCTTCTCATACGTCCATTAAGGATTGCAGCCGGTTCGCATTCCGCGAAGCTTGACATCTCGACTGCTGATTTGGCCGGCTCTCTGCCACTAGCACTGGGTGCGGTTAACTCCATTAATATCGTCGGTTGCAGCTGATTGTGCATTCGATGCATTCGGTGGTGCTTCCGATTCAGTGATGAAGACCAGTAGCGTAGTCATTGACTTCTCGTTCGCTCCCAGGCTTTTCGGTGCACTTGCACTTGATCTGGTAGACTTACTTCGCAGCCGCTGACGTACTTCCTTATGTACGTCGTCCATTGTAGGCCAATACAATCCTTTACAGCGGAGAGCATCGTCCGCAGGGACACATATTGTCCCCTCGTTGGTCGGAGCTCCAGCAACAATGCTCCATTGTCCCTCGTCTTCGGTTTCGGCTTCGGCTGTGGCCATTGGGTTATCGACTAGCTTACCCGAGACGTCAACCACCAATGGGTCAACAGCCTGGGCCTTCTTTATTGCCGGTAGGATGTCATCGTAGGGTTCAACTATCAGGGTCGCCAAGAGCCGTCCGACAGGCTTCTCGTAGCTGATCTCATAATCAGCCCGTTTCGACGAGCCGTCGGTGGGGTTTTTTGTGCCTTCTAAGTGCTCGGTAGTGAAGTCGTAGGCGAGGCTAAGTGCGCTTGCGAGCCAAGTGCACTTACGAGGCCAGGTGAACTTGGCGTGGTACGGATTTCGTTGTAGTAGTGGTTTCTTGGATTCCGGAACGGTCATTCCCCTCTTTTTGAGGTTGGTGCTCCATCGATGACTAAATGCAGTGTCGATTCTCATTGATTCCCATCGATTTTCTCTTTGATAAGACGGTTTCGATTGCCATTGGGGCTTCGTGCTTCTGTATCTGCATTGAATTGCAAGTCTCGTGGAATCTCTTATAAATTAATTGTTTCTTGAAGGAAGGATAGACTTAAACGTAACCTTGTATCGCCATATCGGCATGAAGACTTATTATCCTTCTCAAGGTGTGCACGATTGCATTCCGCACTCGAGAAATCTGCATTCCGCGGCTCTCCCAAGGCTCAATAAGTGCCATCCGCCTAGCAGCCGTTTCGATTCTTGATTGTGCTTGCGTTGAGAGCTTGGTAGTCAACTTCAGAGTTTCAAGCTGCCTGTAATGGCGGTGCCAGGTGCACTTGGCACTCTCAGGCGCACTTGGCTCTCAAGCGCACTTGGCTCTCAAGCACACTTGGTTGCCGAGGCCAGGTAACCGCCCTTCATATATAATCACCTCGCGAAGTGCTTTTGGCACGGTAGCGATTATCTTACCTACATACCGTACAATTGATATCTTTATCACGTATTCGGTTTGCAACCGTATCTTTAAGTGTCTATCCATATGAGGACGTATGTCCTTACACTATAATCGCTCTTTCAGTCACCAGATACGTTTCGCTCACAGAATTTCGTGATTTCTTTACTTTTTCCACGCGTCGCGACACGCCGTAACCTCTGCATCCGAGAACTATTGCTAGATTGTCGATACAAGATAAGTAATCATCCAATTGAGTTGATTGACGATAGTAGGGACGATTCCGAGATGATTTAGATGTCAGTCAGTCCCGAGAGACGCGTCACCTGCCATGATAGGCACTCCTGAAAACTTGAAACCCTATTCTCGACCTACAACGAGTATCATCACTAGAGTGATGAATCAGGATATGTATACCTTCAATCGAGTTAATTGACGGTAGCAGAGGCGATTCCGAAGTTAATTGGCCCTGAGTGTCGTATCGCCGGCCAAGTTGGCTACTCTACTACTCAACATGTCGAATTCGAATGCGTCACAACACCTCACTTTTCGAGACCTACGAGCATTGAAACTTAATAAGTATTCCTACATCGAGTCAATTGACTACTGCAGAGACCATTCTGAGGCGATTTGGAGGTCAATCGAGTCGATGAGTCGCATCACCGACTGCGATCGCTATACAGACTATTCCACGGCGATTCCGAGATCAATCAGACGTCAATCGTCTCCAAGAGAAACGCGTCACCGGCCCTTATGGCCACTGCTGAGAAGACCTCGAAACACGTTTAACGAGATCCATCGCGTACGAACAGATGATCGAGACGAATTGAACCTTCATCAACGTCAGTCTCACATATCGATCAATTGGTTCTTCGATACCTCTTTCCAACGCGTCACTACTCGGAACCCATCCACATCATCATTGCTAGTGTGGTGATTCGAGATAAGTATTCCGTCTATTGGAGTTGATTGACATGAGCAGAGTCAATTCCGAGACGATTCGGAGATCAATCGACCGTGATACACTCGTGACCGGCCTGATGCCCACCACCGAGAAGTCCTTGAAACACGTTCGACGAGATCAATCACATACGTACGAATGATCGATGGCAACCTATTGAGCAGCTCGAAGTGCTAGCGAAGCCTTCATTGACGATCGAGTCTGGCGAGAAGTCACCGACGATAAACGCGTTCGATCAAGTGCACTTGACGGTTACCTACCTACGAGCGTCAGCATTGCATGGAAGTGCACCTACACAGAACGATTACACGAGCACGGAAGTGCACTTATGGAGAAAGACTACCGATGGCTCTGAGTGGGAAGTTTAACCCCTGAATGTTCTAAAGTGTCAAGCAGATCAAAGTCGATACCCCATTGTGCGATTCTACGAAACCGATGAGCAACTACGAAACGCAAACAAAATCACACCTCAAGTCATCGTATCCCCTAGCGGAAATGGATGCACATCAATGTCGTCGTATCTCCTAGCGGGAATGGACGCATCCTCTCCTCCATATCCCTGATCAGGATTGGGCAAATGGTTATCCTTTTGTATATAGGAGAATATGATAGCCCTTTGGTTGACGAACCGGAGGTGCTGGTCGTGCCTATGGCATACGACATGCTGAGGTCAACTGGACATCCGGTCGACTTCTAGCCCTGCGGATCCCTAGCGGAGACAACAGGTTCAAGACCGCGGACTCAAATGAGCCCGTGGGACCGTCGGCCACCCAGGTGACGTCGGAGGACGGGGTTCGAGACATATATCTGCTTGGACCCGCCGCATTCGGGAGTCTCATAGCTAGCGACAAGATTCTTGAGGCATTCGTCAGATGACTTGGCGATTGCACAGGGTTGCTGGGAGCTCCCATGGAAGGCACCACATATGTGGGAGAGGCCCTGGAGCTGGATGCGCGAGCAGGAGCAGCGGCGGTAGTTGCGTCAGAAGAGTTAAACATTGACGGTGCCTGAATGACTGCTACCGGCTCGCCGAGTCACGAAAGGAGGAGGCGCGCCACGGTCATGCTCCATTGTGTCGGGCCGGCTGGTACCACTACTTCCGGGAATTCCTACCCTCCATCAGACGATTGAAAACACAGCTAACGAGTATAGATGGAGCTGCACCTGAAATGGTGCCTACAGACGATGGCGGCCATATCCCCGCCAAGTATCAGGAATTCGTGAAGGTTTTTAGTCAAGGCAGACGCTGCCACCGCACCGGTCAATTGACCATGCGATCGACCCCGGGCACAAGCTGCCATATGGGCGTATCTATTACCTGTCGGAGGTTGAGTCAAGAACTCTAAAGGCCTACATCGAGACAAACCTGGCCGATGGTTTTATCCCGCGGCCATCATCACCGGCGCCAGCGCCGATATTTTTGCAAAGAAGGATGGCGGCATGAAACTCTGAAGTTGACTACCGAGCTCTCAACGCGAGCACAATCAAGAATCGATTCCTCGAGTGCAGAGGGCAATCGTACTCACCTTTGAGAAGGATAACAAGGGTCTTCTTCCGATATGGCGATACCAGGTTACATTTTAAGTCTATCCTTTTCCTTAAGAAACACTTACTTTATAAGAGATTCTGCGAGACTTGCAATTGAATGCAGATACAGAAAATCAACACCGCATCTAGTCGTCGACGGAGCACCGACCTCAAAAGAGGGGAATGACCGTTCCGGAAACCGAGAAACCACTACTACGACAAAATCCGCACCAGAAGTGCTGGAATGATAACCCATCATCATGCAGACGTCAAGTGCACCTGGCCTCATAAGCGCACTTGGCCTCACAATGAGATCTTATCGGCGTACGACCTCACTACCGAGCTACTGGAAGGCACAACTCGAAAAACCCCGCCGACGGCCTGTCGAGATGGCCCTATTATGAGATTGGCTACGAGAAGCCTGCCGGACGGCTCTTGGCGACCCTGACAGTTGAACCCTACGATAACCTCCTGGCTGCGATTAAGAAGGTCCAGGCTACTGACCCATTGGTGGTCGACGTCTCGGGTATGCGAGTCGATAACCCAATGGCCACAGCCGGAGCCGAAGACAAGAGACAATGGAGTGTCGTCGCAGGAGCTCTGACGTACAAGGGGAGAATATTTGTCCCTGCGGACGATGCTCTCCGCGGTAAAGTGATAAGTCTCTTTCATGACAACCCTGAACCGGTCACTTTGGAGCTCTTAAAACTGCTGAGTTAGTCTCTAGGGACTTCTATAGGCCTACAATGGACGCGTACATAAGGAAGTACGTTATCGGCTGCGAAGTACGTCAGCGACTGTTAATCTTCATCACCGATTGTATTGAATGCACAATCAACTGCAACCAACGATCAATGGTATCAACCGCACTCAGTGCTAGCGGCAGAGAGCCAGCCAAATCAGCAGTCGAGATGTCGAGCTGCGCGGAATACGAACCGGCTGCAACCCTTAATGGATGTATGAGCAGGCTACCGCGTGGAGCTTCAGAGCCGAGAGCGCGGACGCACCGAATTACATGGTAACTATGGCCTTGTACAAGGGTTGCTTACGAATTAGATATATCAACCAACGAATATGCTCTGCAATTGGACTTATCTCCGAGGGAACCAAACGAAGCCATGACGATAATCGATTGACGTCGCCGCAGATAGTAGTCATTTACCGTATCAGGCTAGGTTTTAGGGTGCGCGCCCTACAGCTAGGCTCGGAAGGATATGACGTGTGCAAACTCACTGCTTTCATGGATTCGGAAGTTGAAGGCATGGAGAATGACTGCCTTGATGCACCTGGAGCGGAAGCATACTTGGTTGCCTGTGAGTACGACCTGATAGCACACTTACGAGTTAGATACCGCAACTCGAACAAGGCCGACACAAGTCAACCACCACTGGATCTGAAGCAGAATGGCAACGGAAAGTCGAATCCCAATAACCAATATACGAGTCAACCTGGAACCAATCGGTGAGATGCATATCAATGTCCAGCGTGAAGGCTATCACCGATCAGGTCTGCCATGTGCTTGGTTATACGAAAGCACAGAGGCATGGATTTGGAAAAATCATACGAATCCGAGAGCTCTCAAGAGCAGCAGCTATGACCAAGATCAGTACATGATGCAATTATGCTAGTTGACTGCTGCAGCGATGCGATACCGGCCGCGATGGCCTTGCCCCTCAGATGACGTTCACGAACACGTTCAACGAAAGAAATCGTATATAGCATCGATCGATTAGTCGGAATTCAAGTCCGGCATATCACGTGTCAACTACGATATATCGATGCCGAATGACGCCCGCAAGTCGGCCAATGGCATTTACCGATTCAAGAACCACCAAGATAGCACTACGGAGATCAATTGCTTGGATTTGGAGAAACTGGAAGTCCACTTGGACATTCGGAACCATGGACTTGCAAGCCTGCTGGAGCGGCTTCAATTCGGAGGTGGACTTGGAGGAATCAGGGTCAATTGTACATTTACTTCTTGCTTTCTACTTCTTTTCTTCTCTTCGTTTCTTATGGATCTCGGCCCGGTATAAATGGCGTCGGCACGGATTTTACCACCTACCACTGGAGGTGGATTTTCCCGTGCACCGAATCCGCCGTGAGGTCGCCGTGATGGCACCGATCGGTCGCGGGACTTATGCAGTTGTACGAGGGCGTACGCATCTTATCTTGTCTTTCTTAATGTATATATGCTGCAGCCCAGGAGGTCTGCTGATAAAGAGTGGGATGATGTAATGGCGGTGCCAGGTGCACTTGGCTTCCAAGCGCACTTGGTTGCCATGGCCGGGTAAACGCCCTTCATATATAATCATCTCGCGAAGTGCTTTTGGCAGGCTAGCGATTATCTTACCTACATACCGTACAATTGATATCTTTATCACGTATTCCGTTTGCAACCGTATCTTTAAGTATCTATCCATACGAGGATGTACGTCCTTACACCAGCCCAGCTCGACCTCCAAGCCTACCTGATCTCAATGATAATGTTTCCGTCCAGATCTGCTCGTCGCATACAGACAGCCAGGAGCCAGCACGGCTTGATCGGATGTAGCCAGTACGAGTCAATCATGTGCAACGACTGGTGTTGGCAACGAACCGCCGGGAATTGCTATCATTGATGAACCGGTTCGATTCGAGTGAAACGGATCCTTGCCAAGCCATTCCCCTCAAACCCCACCATGTTGGCCCACAACTGCGAATAAAAATAAGTATGTGAGTTCTTGTCCGATCCGATTGATATTCAGTTCATCTTGTAGTTAAATTCAAGGGATACAAGACGAACTAAACATCAAGCCGATCGGAAAAGAACTCGCTTACCTATTGTCGTTCAAAGAGCGATGGTTCACGAACCGGTTTGTGGCAAACCTCAGAACTTGACAAAACCTTGAATCGAATCTGTTTCGAACCCCACCTCGATCCGATGCACAACGAACCGCTCCGCTTCGTTGCCAATACTAGTAGCGATCACGGCTCGATCGCGTCCAGCCATCAGTGAGTCAGAAATCTCAATCGTCTCCCACCAGCTGAGCCAGGCTAGCCCAACTGTTTGCACACAGCCTGTATCAATCTTCTCCGCCCATGTACTAGCTCCAAGTACTGCTCCAAGTGCATCCAAAATCTACCATGATTATTTGTATATAGTTAGCAATAAATTTGTGAATCAAGTGTGACTTTAAGTAATCAATTGACTGCTCTGGTAAATCAAGGCTATGACCAGGAATCAAGGGTATGACCGTACAGTGTGCTGCGTCTGGAAATAAAAGCTCTGCCTGTAAGTGTGTATGGACGGAAATGCTGTGTCTGTAAGTGCATCTGGATGCAAATACTGCGGCTGTAGTACAAGGGTAGTGTCAGGGTTCGACGAGGCTCAATTGGCTTCATTTGGAGTACCTGATGCACTCTAGACTTTCCAGCGTCCAAGGCGTGACTTGGTTCTTTTCCCGATGATTACAATTCTCTCTCCAATAATCTTGAATTAAATATGCGAGTTCAATTCTAATTATGGAATAATATATCTACCAAATATGCACAAATTAATGCTCTACAACCTTCTAATTTCGAATTTATAATATCTTTAAAACTGATAGATGGGCTTTAGAAAAACCACTTAAAATCACTGACATCGGAAAACAAACCATGTCACATCCAGGCTGAGCGTAGGCCTAGGGTGTATCGGATGCTCAATCGAAACGTCTTGTGCCTCGTCGTATCTTGGTACTACCCTGCCACTACAGAGGCAGCATTTGCGTCCGGACACAATTACAGACACAGCATTTGCGACCATACGCACTTACAGGTGGAGCAATTATTTCCAGATGCAGTACACTGTACGATCGCAGCCTTGATTCCCGATCACAGCCTTGATTTACCAGGGCAGTCAATTGATTCTTTAAAGTCACATTTGATTCACAAATTTATTGCTAACTATATACAAGAAATCATGCCGTGCTGACTACACGCGATCAAGCCGTGCTGGCTCTCGGCTGGGTGTATGCGACGAGGAGATCTGGACAGAAACATTAGCATTTCGATTAGGTGCTCTTGGAGGTCAAGCTGGGCTGGGTGTTGACTTACTAGACGCGATCGAGCCGTGCTGGCTGTCGGCTGGCTGTATGCACCGAGCAGATCTGGACGGAAACATTCGCATTTCGATCAGGTGCCCTTGGGGGTCGAGCTGGGCTGGCTGTCGACTGACTAGACGCAATCGAGCTGTGCTGGCTGTGGGCTGGCTGAACGCAATCCAGCCAGGCTGGCTCTGGGCTGGCTGGACGCGATCGAGCCGTGCTGGCTGTCAGCTGGGTGGACGCGATTGAGCTGTGCTGGCTCTGGGCTGGTTGGACGCGATCGAGCCGTGCTGGCTGTCAGCTGGGTGGACGCGATTGAGCTGTGCTGGCTCTGGGCTGGCTGAACGCGATCGAGCCAGGCTGGCTGTCGGCTGGCTGGACGCGATCGAGCCAGGCTGGCTGTCGGCTGGCTGGACGCGATCGAGCCGTGCTGGCTCTGAGCTGACTGAACGTGATCGAGCCGTGCTGGCTGTCGGCTGACTGGATGCGATCGAGTTGTGCTGGCTTTTGGCTGGCTAGAGATGATCAATTAGGGTCGGCTGGTTACCTTGGATAAAATTGTCTGTATATCTGATAGCATTGTAAATAAAGAGAGTGACTGTGAGAGAGAGAGAGAGAAGTATCATAGAGTTGAACTTAGAACAGAGAACTTAGAACTTAGAGTACAAATACGGTTGAAAGTAAGGGAGTGGAAAAGGGTCAGACTATATATGAAGGGTGCTTACACGGCCTCGACTGCCAAGTGCACTTACGAGGCCAAGTGCACTTAAGAGGCCATGTGCACTCAAGAGCCAAATGCACTTACAAGGCTAAGTGCACTTACAAGCCAAGTGTACCTGGTATCGCCATTACACTGGGTCTTGGCTGGCTTAATAGGCAGGCTCTCCGCTGGCGGGAGATGATCGAGCAGGGCTGACTCACGGCTGGCTGGAGATGATCGAGCTTGGCTGGCTCACAGCTAGCTGGAGATGATCGAGCTGGACTGTCTCTCGGCTGGGTGGATGCGATCGAGCTTGGCTGGCTCTCCGCTGGCCCGAGATGATCGAGCTTGGCTGGCTCATAGCTGGATGGAGATGATCGTGCTGGGCTGCCTCTCGGCTGGCTGGATGCAATCGAGCCGGGCTGGCTCTCCGCTGGCGGGAGATGATCGAGCCGGACTCCCTGGCTCACGGGCTTGCTTGGTCATGGCTGGCTGATCACCATGAAATTGGAACGGCCAGACGAAGAACTCTGTATATTATGCGTCCCAAGGCATTGTGCAGAGTGATATGCGACCGTGTGAATACCTAGCGTGAGGAGTTATATTTGCAGTGTCACATATCGTATCATCGCAGAATTACATGTTGCCCTGCCCACCGACATTCCAGGTACTCCTGGCGCACCACTGATGGCCCAGCGTGACTATTATGCCCAGGCGCCGGGATTGTTTCCCGATAGGAAACTGATATTCTTATAAAGCTGTTCAGTTTTTTTTGAAGATAGTATAAATCTGTAGGTGAAAGGTAATAGAGTATCGAATTCTATTGCTTTCATATATATATTACTATGTGGTTAGAGTTGAACTTGGATATGTTAATATCTTTTAGTGACTTTCATACTATCTAGACTGAATCTTCATAACGAACATTACTGTACTGAGTGTCAAGGTTCATATAAGATTTCGAGAATGACAATACTGGTAAACCTGAAATTCCATAGTCGGTATTAAATACTAGTAAATATAGATTCTTTTAAAGCTAAATATTAAGGTGAATGGAATGTTATGATGACTCTGTACTAATTGACAATATAACTCTATATGGATCTATATTTATTCATATGGATATATATCGATCTAAAAAGAATATAAACGAGTTAGGTATTGTGATGACTCTATTTAGTTCATGATATAACTCCGTATATTTCCATATGACAACATATAGGGACATATTGGTTTTTGAAGATAAGTATTTAAGTGAGTGTGATATTATGATTATGTCCTACTCTACTGATTACCAGTATATCTCTGTATGAATATATATGTCTCCATATGGTTACATATCGGTCTCTACAAAGGTGAAGATCGATGGAGTATAATGTAATAACTCTATCAAATGCACAATATGTCTAAGTTGTATGGAGACATATGGAGACATATGGAGACATATAGTAAGAATGGTGACAACAATTTTGGGGTGGTTTTGGTTGTCGCCAAGGTGGTTAATGGTTGCCCTGTGTCCCTGTCGCCCATTGGCTTCACTATGGCACCCTTATGGCTAATAAGAGGGGCACGATGAATCCCCCCTTTATATGGATAAGCAAATTTGGTAACCCATTGGTGATATAATACGCGTATGCGGCAAGCCAGGCGTACACTCAGTTTGTAAACTTTACTTTCAACGTTTGTTACGCGCGTGCAGCACTTTCAGCATTTGTACAGAGCACATTTTGTAGATTGTCAGCTTTAGAGAAATATTGAAATTAAAGTTTACATTAGCACCACAGTAAATTTATAGAAACTGCACTCATCTTTACTTCATTTCATACATCCTGGCGCAAACGTATACGATGCCCTGTCATGATCATGTAGTTAAAACTTCCACCATCTGTATATATATCCTCTTCCGCAATATCATAATTCCCCATTTCGTGAATTACACCCCCATCCCCACCTTTTGACACCACTCCTCCACAACCCCCCCATAATCCCTCGGTCTATACGTCCCCACCCACTCGCTCAAAACTCCCCCCTTCCTCCTACATTCCAACCCTAGATCCCTCAACAACAAATCCACATACGCCACATACTCAAACGTAATATTCGGACACTTCTCTCCGAGGTTCAAATACCGCTTTCTAAACCACGCATTCGCTTCCGCCACCTCTGTTCTCATTTCTTCAATAGGAGGTAGGTGTAGTTTATCTTCAAGATACGCAACCGCCCACAACGCTTGTATCTCGGAAATTATCGCAGTGCCGGAGGTATGCATTGTTCCCACGAAAGCGATGGAGCGATTGCTGTTGAGAGGGGCTGTGAGACGGTAGAGACGGGATTGTGTTTTGGTGCGTGGGATAATGCGGTAGGGAGGAGGGGATTGGAGCATGGGAAAGGAGTTAAGGATAACGGATTCTGCTATGGCGTCGAGTTTGGCCCATTCTTTGTGGATTTCGATTGGTACAGCGGAGATGGGGACGGGAAGACCAAGTTCCAGCGCGAGAGGTATGTCGAAGCGAGTGTCGTTGCGGATCCATCCTGTGGCCCAGATAAGGGCATCGGCCGTGAATGTGGTGTCGTTGGAGAGGTGAACTTGGTGGTTTGTGATGGAGATAATCTCAGCCCGATGAACAGTCACCCTATCGCCTTTATGGATGTAATCGAAGAAATCAGTCTGGCTGATGACACCGGTTGTTGTCGACCCCGACCAGAAGTGTCCCAGCTCGCCTAGTTCCGGTAACAACTTCCTACCGTTCTCGCTGGAGTAAAGCCCGTGCTTCTTGTGGGCTATATTTGTGATTGATTTCCACCAAAACCGGACTATGTGGTTTCCCAATACGGTGCCGTGGAGGAAGCGGGAGAGCCAGCTTTGGCGGTTGTAGATACATGGGTTCATTGCTGCAACCAGTCGCATAGGACTTAGGTTGGCGCTTGTTTGACCAAGAGATTTGGCGGTGAACATTGACTACCATCTTGTCAGCCGCGGTGCTATTATATTGGCGTGTGTCAGCATCTCACCCCAACTCCTTGGCCTGTCGTGCGTATCACCCAATCTACATGCTTCCCGGCCGACGCCGCGAGGTACACAGCATCAAACGCGGACTTACTTCCACCATAAACAACCACTCTCTCAACCTGATCCGACCTCAACCACTCCTCCTTCTTCCTCAACTCAATACCATGAAACGCTGGGATCGCATCCTCCCCCCAAATAGGAATATCAGGAGTAAACGGCCTCGAAGTGAGCCCAGTCGCAATAATAAGCTTACGACAAAACATCCTAGGCGTTGACGAATCACGAAGCTGCAGCTCCCACCCTTCGCCGTCATCCGCCTTCTTTATCGCCTCCACGGCGCAATGATACCGAATCCGCCGGTGGAGATCAAACTTCTCAACAAACCGGTGGAGATAATACGTCACGTCCTCCCCGAGGACATATCCCTCCTCTGTCGTCCCCCTGTGCTCCATCGAGAGGTCGGAAACTTCTAATCCTCCCAATGCGTTGTGAGTCCGCAGACCGGAGTAGACAAGCTCTTCGCTCCATGTTCCGCCCAGAGAGCTGGAAGCTTCGAGGATGGCGAGGTTGATGCGGGGTGAAATTTGTATGTAGCTATGGATGTAAGTAAGAACCGGTGGGGGGGGGCTGGGGAAGATACGTTTTTGCGGCGACAAGGCCGAACCAGCCGGCGCCGATTACAATCACGTCGAATGTCTCCGATGTCATTGTTATTGTGGATGGAATAAGTGGGGGGTCGGTGGGTTTTATAATGAAAGATGTGTTGCCTGTAACTATTCCTTCTACAGACGGGATGCGGCCGCAACAGGAAGGCGCATGCAGGAACGGATCAGTAGTGATAGGATGTGAGTAACGGATGTCTCACACCACACGCCCGTGATGATGCAAAGCTGGTTTTGGATAACAAACTATGTCATCATCGAGCTGTCAAATGTCATGCGTCTTAAACGTGGATCCTAGCGATCCGATTGGCTTTATTTTGTCCGTGAATCTTACTGACATTTAACGGGATGGACAGGCGCAGCGTAACAACGGTACTTACCGACAGATCATACCCATGGTGGCTTTCTCCAAAACAAACCTTAGAGATCAGTTTTTGTGCAACAGAAATAATTGTGTTTGTTCTTCGTCTTGGGAACCCCCGATTCACTCAATGAACCCAAAACCTTCCAACTTCCATGACAAAAATCATGTACAACTGTGTGAACACCACTCATGTCCGCTTACCACTCCTAGAAGATATCCACCGGAAAACTGCAGCTGGTTCGACGCAGCCATCCATACCACCAACCTCTCGTTGACAGAGACCGATATCTGGAAACACGTTCTCCTTTCACAAATATTCTCCAGCAGCACTACATGGTGCTCGGATATTGATCCGCGAAACTTTTCTATCCGGGATCTTCTAGGCTTTGGCGGAGTTGATCGGGTATATATCGATGTGCTTGAGAGAGCCGCAAAAGTTGTTCACATAGTCTGTGTGTTGAGGCTGTAGGATTCACAGGTAACCCTGATATTAGTGGTAATGGCGTAAGTACTATTACTATATAGGCGCGGTAGGTTTGATATCTACCTGGCATTGACATTGGACATTTGACAGATGTTTGTCGCGTATATGTTCCAGCTCATCTTCGTTACGCAATGTTATCTCGCCCATGTCCCCGCTCTATACGATTGCATCAGAAAGTGGCTTCGAATTCGAAGGCCTTCATGGGCTGTCAACCTTACTTTCTCTCGGCGGTTTTCTCCTCCAAAGGCACCTGCACTATTATGGGGACAGCATAACTTCATTATACAAAGGATCACTAATAAATTTCTGGATGTGGTAACATTCTTGCCTTGTCTATCGCCGTCACGTCTTTGATCTATATGTTCCGGCGAACCACTACACTGTACGAAAAGCTGCTGATAGTATATGTCTGTTACTCCAACTTGTTCGGGTTATACATAGTTCTGTGCTTTTGCTATGGGAACTTGCGGCGTAGACGCTTGAGAGTTGGTTTGGTGTCGATGACTTCGACTGGGATATACGTGATGTGGGTTACGAGACATATTTACTCTAGCACCGATCTCACACCCGATATATGCAAGTAGGAGTTGGACATGATCGCAGAACGGGAGGTAGTCATAATTCCGCACATTGTAGCGTTCATGGAGCTTGGTGGACTCAGCATCACAATTGTAAAGTGGACGCACAGGAAATATTCCGAGCAAGAGGAGCATTTCAGAATCCGATTCAGTTGCTAGTATCAACAGGCTGTCTTTGCCAATTATGGTTTTTAGCAGCGAGTCTTTCTTCTGCGCGGCGGGAATCACAGAAATTCGCTGGAAATGCTAATAAGGATAATGAATTCACCTTTAGACAGATTATGGCGTTTTGGCTTGGTTGCTGGTGGTGGTTGAATATGTCCATTTTACTTATTGTAGGTTATCGATGCGCACGATATAATGTTGCTTAAAGTACTAATGAAAAGTTAAATAGATGGCGATCATGAAGGTTGGGAGGGAAGACTGCCGATGAGTGTCACGGTTGAACTGAAGCGAACGACAAAGAGGAGTAAATGGGCGGGTTTAGGGATGTTGTTAGATGAGGTAGGTACTCCACTACCAGCACCATTAAAAAAGGTCGATGCTATGGATTTTACCACCGCCAATATAGACCTCGAGTTCAATGCCATGAGCATGACGCTGGAAGTCAAGAAGCTCGAACTTCTGTCATAGTGTATTATTATTAACGTTCCCGCAGTCTATTGAGCTTATCGGCGGGTATCAATAGTGGTCTGGACGACAATCCCCTCCGCTTTCTACATTACCAAAATCATCACTCGAAACACCTCGCCTCCACCTTCAATTATATATAGATACAAGCTCTGTTGGCGGCTTTGCCGCCCCCAGGGTTTGAACAAAACCCGTCTTGGGGCGGAATTTGGATGGGTACCTGACCTGTAGAAATCTGTGGTCCAGCTCTGGCATGATCTAGATAGGCTGGCTGGACTGGCTCTTGGCTGGCTGGAGATGATCTGGATGGGATGGCTGGAGACGATCTGAAAGGACTGGCTCGGCTGGCTGGACACAATCTGGATATGTTAGCTCTTGGCTGGCTGAAGATGGTCTGCATCGGGAAATAATCCGTGGGCCCGGGCGCATTAGTCACGCCCTGACGTGGGTTGGGCGCCTTGAGGGCCTGGAACGTCGGTAGGCCGGGTAATATATAAGTTCGCGACAATGCAATGTGAGGCACTGCAAAAACAACTCTTGGCGCTAGGTATTCACACGGTCGCATATCACTCTGCACAGCGTCTTGGGACGCTTAATATACTGTGTTCTTCGTCTGGAGGTTCCAATTGCATGGAGACCAACCAGCTGTGAGCCTGCCAGCTGTGAGCCTGCCCGGCTCAATCGCATCCAGCCAGCCCGGCTTGATAATCTCCCGCCAGCCGTGAGCCAGCCCGGCTCAATCGTGTCCAGTCAGCTGAGATCCAGCCCAGCTCGATTATCTCCCGCCAGCGGTAAGCCAGCCCTAACGTATTTTACCGAGTGACCGATCATGACATGGTAACCGATCACCCGCGGGCAAAATATTATTGCTCCAAATGACCCGTTTTTACAACTCTTCCTGACCTGGTGATCACTGGGGGTTGATTAACAACCCATTGTCCCTTCTCTCCATACTCTCCATCATCATCTGAGCCCTGCTCATCATTATCTATATGTACAAGTTGGTTTCCAGGCTCAATTTGCTCAATCTCACTCCCAGACTCCCACACATCTTCAGTCTCATCCTCCCCATCATTTATCACAATTACAGAGGGTTTTCCCATTCCTTTGCCCGTATTTCCCCCATGTTTAGAAGAGCTGGGGCCTGCTGCTCCACTTGCTACCTTGGCTGCAGCAGTTATCTAGTGCTTTTTTGATTTCTCATCTTTTTCCACTTCTTTTCTCAATCTCTCTTCTCTAAGGTGTACCACATCCTCCTGTGTGATCACTCTAGCTTTAGTAAGGTGGCGACGGTCTTTTACAGCAGCAACCGGCACATCCTTGGCCTCAGAGCGAAGATTTCTGATAAATTCCACTCCCAATTCCTTATCAGCAAAGGCATTCTCTGCAGCTCGGCCCAATTGCCGTATGAGATTTCTCAACAGTGCAGATGATGGCGAGTTACCCTGGCACATAAGTATGGCTGCTCTGTGAACATGACTGACATTTCTCCCTTGCCTGGGAGTGGCAGAGGGTACGGTCGGCCGAGTGATATTTCGTGATTGACATTCGAAAACTTTTCGTTAGTTTAAAGGCCAAATACCAGTAGCTGCAACTGTGCTACATACATTCTTCATTGTATATGTTTTATCTCTTGCACGTGTAACTATTCTATATCAATTAGCACTAGCTAGCACATACTAGTAGTTGAAGTTGCAGTAAAACCCACTCATGAAACTGGCCTTTTTTAATTGCATTACCACCACGTCTCATCCAATTATCCAACTCAGTACTGTATTCTCTCTGTAGTGGTCCAAAGAGCCCTACATCAAGTGGCTGTAGAATATGTGTCGAGTGGGAGGGAAGACAGATAGGGTGGATACCGTTGCTAAGACAGTAGTCAAAAAACTCCCAGGTCAAATGCGAGTCATGGCCATCAAGAATCAGAATTCTTGGAGCACCATCTGCACTACCACAACAGTTAGCCCTGGGAAATATAAACCACAAATACAAGTACCAGTATGATATTACTTACATCTGTTTGCTGTATTTATCAAAATTTTGTTCCACCCAATCCAATCCCAATTCTCTATCTGTCCATCCTTTTGGTGACCAAGCAAAGGTTGCATTATTTTTCAGTTGAACAGCTGCATGCCAGCCCATGAGATGTATTGAATGCTTGTATATATACATGGGTGGTAATACTCGTCTATCTGCAGCAATTGTTTCAATAACTGTAACCATTTCGCGGTTGCCATCCTGACTATAATGTGGATTTTTGCGACCTTCACGGCATATAACTTTTACTTTCAGGGCTTGGCCCAGTAGAAACCCTTTCTCATCCATGTTGTAAATGTTCTCTGGACGAACTTTGAGGTCTCGAATAAGTTTTCCAAGCTGTTAACACAGTCAGTTAATGCGGCTTATACTGAAGTATCAACAAGAAGGTACCTTGCGAAAGTAGTCCTTTATGATAGCTGGATCATTGGAATTAGCCCTCTGGCGGTCTAGATGCTGGCTGAATATTGCAGCTAAAGAGAGATTCCATTTTAAAAAGTGTGTAGCCCAGTGCTTTCCAACTTTTCGTGGTTCAGAGTGAGGAAGAAGAGATCCTGCATATCCTTTCAAAATCCGCATTGTAATTGGATGGCCAAGATCATCTAGTGACTCACAGAATCGTACAATAGCTTTTTCCTCCGGCTCAGTAAGTAGCCGTTGTGGTCTGTGGGCCTCAGATCTGATTTGGGATCCTCGGAGTCGGTCATATAAAGTGGAATAGGGAAGTCCATATGTAGCAGCAGCAGACCGGATAGAAGACTCAACACCAGACAAATAATCTTTCTTTGCATTGCAGATATCACTCTCAAGGTCAGGATTTGGCTTCTTGGTATTCACTCGACCCATAGTTGTATTGTAAGTGAAGAGTGCTCAAGTTGGAGATTGCAGCGGGCATAAATATAAAGACACAGCCAGCCGAGAAATTATTTACCCGGCTGACCAGTTAGTATGTCTCGGCAGGCTAGTACATAAAATACGTTACTCGATTGCGTCCCGCCAGCCGAGAGCCAGCTCTGCTCGATCATCTCCTGCCAGTAGTGAGCCAACCCTGCTCGATCATGTCCAGCCAGCCGAGAGCCAGCTCAGCTTGATTATCTCCCGCCACCCGTGAGCCAGCCTGGCTCAATCACATCCAGCCAGCCCGGCTCGGTCATCTCCCGCCAGCGGTGAGCCAGCCCCGCTCAATCGCATCTAGCCAGCCGAGAGCCAGCCCAACCCGATCATCTCCAGCCAGCCGAAAGCCAGCCCGGCTCGATCGCGTCTAGCCAGCAGTGAGCCAGCACAGCTCGATCGCATCCAGCCAGCCGACAGCCAGCACGGCTTGATCGCATTCAGCCAGCCAAGAGCCAGCCTAGTATAAGGACGTACATTCTCGTATGGATAGGTACGTGTAGATACGGTTGCAAACGGGAATAAGTGATAAAGATGATATCAATTGTAAAGTCAGAAAGTAAGATAATCGCCAGCGTGCCAAAAGCACTTCGCGAGGTAACTATTTATGAACGGCGCTTACCCGGCCTCGGCTGCCAAGTGCACTTGTAAGGCCAAGTGCGCCTGCGAACCAAGTGCACTTACACGGCCAAGTGTACTTACGAGGCCAAGTATACCTGGCACCCCTATTACATCATCCCCCCCTTTATCCGTAGATCTCCTGGGCTGCAACATATATATATATAAAGAAAGACAAGATAAGGTGCGTACTCCTTCATATATCTGCATAAGTCTCACGACCGATCAGTACCATCACGGCAGCCTCACGACAGATTCTTTACACAGAATATCCACCTCCAGTGGTAGATGGTAAAACCCATGCCGATGCCATTTTTACTGGGCCTAGATCCATAAGAAATGAAGAGAAGAGAAGAGAAGGGAACGTCCAATTGACTCCGAATCATCCAAGTGCACTCCTTCCGCAGGCTTGCAAGTCGATGGTGACGAGCATTCAAGTTGACTTCCAGTTTCTCCCAATCCAAGCAATTGATCCCAATAGTGCTAGCTCGGTAGTGCTCAAATCGGTAAATATCATTGTCCGACTTGCAGGTGTCATTCAACATCGATATCGTAGTTGACAGGTAATATACCGGACGAAGTCATCATTGTTCGCCTTCCGACTAATCGATTGATTGTTCATATACGATTTCTTTCGTTCAACGTGCTCGTTAATGTTATCTGAGGCGCATGGCCATCGCGGCAGGTATCGCATCGCTGCAGCAGTCAACTAGCATAATTGCATGATGTACTTATCTTGGTCATAGCTGTTGCTCTTTTGAGTCCTTGGATTTGTATGATTTCTCCAATTTCATGTCTGTGCTTTCGTATATCCAAGCGTATGGCAGACCATATTGGTGATAGTCTCCATACTTGGTGTTGATCGTATGTATCTCATCAATTGACTCGTAATCGGTTATCCGGACCTGACTTTACGTTGCTATTTGGCTTCCGCCTGAGATCCAATTGTTCCTGGTGGACTTGTGTCGGCCTCGTTTGGCCCTCGATTGCAGTCATCATATGTCGATATGCATTCGTACATACTCATGCAAGTTGCAGTATCTAACTCATAAGTGTGCCATAAGGTCGTACTCACAAAGTAGCCAAGTATGCTTCCACTTCAGGTGTATCAAGGCATCTTTTCTCCATGCTATCGACTTCCGAATCCATGAAATTAGTGAGTTTGCACACGCCATACCCTTCCGAGCCTAGCTGTAGGGTACGTACCCTCACATCTAGCCTGGTACGGTTAATCATGACTATCGACGGCGATGTCATTCAATTATCGTTGGGATTTCGTTCAGTTAACGCCAATTGCAGGGCATATTCATTGATACATGTAATTCGTAAGCGTTCCGTGAAAGGTCATAGTTACCATGTAATTCGGTTTGCTCGGGCTCTCAGATCTGTAGCTCCAATGCGGTAGCTTTCACATACATCCATTGTAATGGCGGCCGGGTAACCGTCCATCCGCCCAGTATATAGTCAGCTCGTGCGAGTGCCCTTGCACGCCATCGATAACCTTACCTATTGAACCCACTCTAGTATATTCACATATCCTCGTTTGCAACCGTATCTACCTTATACTCTTATACGAGGCCATACACGGACGTACGCCCTTATACTGTTATCGATCTTTAGTAATTGGTTACGTTTCGCTCACGGGATTTCGTGAATTACCCCTTTTCGACACGTTACTACTCGCTACCTATCATCAAGAAGTCATACGAATACACGAGATTACTTCGAGAAATCACACGAATACACGCATTCTACCCTCGAGAAATTCTACGAATCGACGAGAGATATCTTATGGGTCTCAGTACACCTTTTTCTTGACGCGTCGATACGCGTGCCAGACCATCGAGCCAGAACATTGAGCTCAACGCGAAGTCTAAAGACGGAAGGAAACCGAAGACGAAATAAGGCCCAAAGACGAATTAAGACGAGCATCTCGGTTCAGTGTTTTGAGCATCTTTATGGTCGCGAGGCTGCTCAGGCGACTCGGGCTACTGCTACTTTATGGTCCAGAGGCCGCTCTTGCGACTCAGGCTACCACCCGAACCAGCATTCATCTCCACCCGGGCTGATGGGCAGGTGGTGATGTCTGCGAAGGAGATTCGAAGGTCGAAGGGCATGGTCAAAGGGCAAAAGTCGGAGGGCAACCGACAGTCGAAGAACGAAGCGAAGAGTAGTCGATGACGGTTGGTGGGATGACGATCTGGATTTCAAGCGGACGCGATCACGATCATCGTTTGCACGGAAGTGCACCTGAATCGGAAGCTACGAAGCGCACTTGACGATTACCTTTCTACGATCTGAGCGGAAGCTCTCAAGCGCACTTGACAGTTACCTTCCTACGATCTGAAGCGCACTTGACGATTGCCTTCCTCCGAACTGAGCGGAAGCTCCGAAGCGCACCTACGAGCGTCAGCATTGCACAGACGAAGTGCACGTACGGAGAATTATTACACGAGCATGGAAGTGCACTTACGGAGAAAGACTTCCGAGGGCACAAGCTTTGCGCGAGCTTAGCGCACTTTATTGACTACATTGTAAGTTCGATCTTGTCTTGGATGCTCACGAGTTAGATAATCGATGAACCACATACGATCGATGACGAGCCAATGACGTTTACCGATTCGAGCACCACCGAGCCTGCTCTATGGAAGATACAGACATGGAGGTTGGTGCTGCCGAGCCACTTTGGAGATATGGAGATCTGGAGGTTACAGGGGTCAATTGGACGTTTCCTTCTTGTTTTCTCCTTCTCTTCTCTTCTTATTGGATCTCGGCCCGGTATAAATGGCGACGGCACAGGTTTTACCACCTACCACTGGAGGTAGACTTTCCCCCTGCGTGGGATCCACCGAAAGGTTACCCTCGAGCGGTACCGATCGGCAGCGGGATTTACGAGGCCGTACGAGGGCGTACGAGCTTGGATTCTTTGTTTTTCTCTTCATGTACGGGTATGCAGCCCAGGATGTCTGCAGATAAAGAGGGGGATGATGTAATGGCGGCCGGGTAACCGTCCATCCGTCCAGTATATAGTCAGCTCGTGCGAGTGCCCTTGCACGCCATCGATAACCTTACCTATTGAACCCACTCTACTATATTCACATATCCTCGTTTGCAACCGTATCTACCTTATACTCTTATACGAGGCCGTACATGGACGTATGCCCTTATATCCATTAAGGATTGCAGCTGGTTGTGCATTCGGTGTATTCGGTGGTACTTCCGATTCAGTGATGAAGACCAGAAGTGTAGTTATTGATTCGCACCAGCTGATAAACTTCCCTATGTACGCGTCTATCGTAGGCGAATAAAAATCTCTAGAGACTAACTCAGCAGTGTTAAGAGCTCCAAAGTGACCGGCTCCGGGTTGTCATGAAAGAGACTTATCACTTTACCATGGAGAGCATCGTCCGCAGGGACATATATCCTCCCCTCGTAGGTCAGAGCTCTAGCGACAACACTCCGGCTTGGGCTTTGATTTCGGCTGTGGCAGACTGTGGTCGTTGAGGTATAGACTAGCATACCCGAGACGTCAACGCCCAATGGGTTAGTAGCCTGTGCCTTCTTAATCACCGATAGGAGGCCATCTTAGGGTTCAAATGTCAGGGTCGCAAAGAGCCATTCGATAGGCTTTTCGTAGCCAAACTCATAATTGGGCTGTTGCCGGGGTTTTTGTGCCTTCCAGGAGCTCGATAGTGAAGTGGCAGGTGAGGTCAAGTGCGCACACGAGGCCAAGTATGTGTGCGAGCCAAGTGCACTTAGGAGGCCAAATGCACTTACGAGGTCAGGTGAACTTGAGGTCTGCAGTATCATCAGCAAAAATATTTTCCGTGCGGACGGAATGGCTCCGTCACAGTGGACACGCTCCGTCAGAGCTGTCAGACAAACTCCGGTGGCAGCTTACTCCACACCCGGCATGAATACCACCTGTCGTATTGCATATCGCCCTACAATTGCAGTTTCACCATTTCTTCTGGCTCTGTCGGGCTCCTATTTAAAACGAACACTCTGGCGTTGTGGCCAACAGTGACCATAGGTCGGAATAAGTTCATTGGATCCAACAGAGAGCCAGCCCGAATTGATCCTGTCCAACCAGCCGATATCCAGTGTAATGGCTGTGCCAGGTGTACGTGGCATGAAAGTGCACTTGGCATTGTAAGTGTATTTGGCTTGTGAGCATAGTTGGCCTCGTAAGTGTACTTGGCCTCATAAGTGCACTTGGCCTCATAAGTGTACTTGGCCTCATAAGTGCCATTGGCTCGTATTTGGCATTGTAAGTACTGGTGGCAATGAAACGGATTAATCCGAGTCAGATCAAACTGGAGCTAGATTTGCGGAGGGTTCGATTTGAACAAACCCTAGCCACCAATGGTTCAATTTCCATGTGCACGAATCAAACCATGCTTCTTGGCAGTTCGTAAGCCGTTCGTGAGGGATCCGGAGTGAAGTTTGAACGGTCAAGATGGGTCTTGTTCAAGCTCATATTAGCTGGTATATACTTCTTGTGACAGATTTTATGAAAGCCGCAATGCGACCGGTTTCATAAAAGCTTTCTAATGCTCATACAAGGGTCTATGTGCTTTTATAGTCACCATGATCTCGCAGTAGTCAATTGATTATTTACAGTCACGCACTTGATTCACATATTTATTGATAACTATATACAAAAAAGTCAGATATATCTTGGATGCACTTGGAACAGCACTTGGGTGCGATCGAGCTGGGCTGGCTCTCGGCTAGTTGGAGATGGTCAAGCTGCACCCTATCTCAGCTGGCTGGACGCAATCAAGTCGGGGCTTGCTGGAGATGGTCGAGCAGAGCTGAGTAGAGACTGGCTTGACCTGATCGAGCCAAGGCTGGCTGGAGATGGTTGAGTTGGGCTGGCTGTTGACAGGCTTGACGCAATCGATCGGGGGCTGGCTGTTGACAGGCTTGACGCAATCGAGTCGGGGCTGGCTGGAGATGGTCGCGCTGGGCTGGCTGGAGACTGGCTAGACGCGATTGATCCGGGGCTGGCTGGAGACCGTCGAGCTGGACTGCCTTGGGACTGGCTTGACACGATCGAGCTGTGGCTGGCTGGAGATGGTCGTGCAGGGCTGGCTCTCGATTGGCTGGAGACGATCGAGCCGGGACTGGTTGGAGATGGTTGAGCTTGGCTGGCTGGATGTAACACCGGGAGTGTCACTCCAGATTTAACAGTACAAGTAGTATTCCTACTGCTTTCAGGACTTGCTTGTGATGGGAGTTATGAAGGTTCGCCCAGGATGTGAAAGTCACTAAAGATAAATATTCAAGACAAAGATGTTTGGTTTTCCAATGCGTATAATGTTAAGGCTTGTTCTCCTTGTCAAGAAGCCTGCCCTTCTACCCTCGGAGATTCTAGTGGTCTTTATACCTCTATTCTCTCGCTCTAACAATTACTTCTATCTACGCTTTTCTCATGAGCTCCTCTACCTAACCTTCCTATCGAACCAATGCCCTTCCTGCCCTTCATCGTTCTTTCGGACCTTCCACATCTTTTCCGCTCAGATCTCTAACTCAGACGAATAGAACACCTACTGACATCAGTCCCTTGGACTTCTGTGGTTCAAACCTATCATATCCTTTCAATCTCTTTACTTCCAGGCGAATGGTATCCTTTCGATCGTGAGAGACTTCAGAGGCTTCGTTGGCTACCCGCAAACGGAGGTGCTTTCGTATCTACAGCCTCTCAGCAGTCTTCACATTATCAATGGCATGAGCTGGCAGAGTATCGTTCCAATAGACACCTTTGATCGCTTATCAGTGGTGTAGCTGACTGCATAACAGCTCATCTGATTTCGTTGGTTGCGAGTGATATTCGATGTAGCTTCGATGACGACCAGGGATGGCACTTGTACTATCCCGATGTGGCTATCGTCGAGTGATCGTTGGTGTCCCCGCTCCGCTGGCCTTTGGTGATGTAAAGCTTGTGAGGTGAAACACAACCTCCTTCCTTACAGAGTTCGTCTCTGAACCATCATACTGACCTGCTCTTCGTTGCTTTGGTAAAAAATGACCTCTTGTACCCAAAATCCAAAGTCCTCCTTTTCCTTCTTGGTAAAATATGACCCTTTGTGCCCAAAACCAATTCCATTTCCTAGGTGTCTTGCTAGCTGTTAAAAACCATTCGTGGGGAAAAGGTACTAGCGCAACCTCTTGTCCTTAGCTGCCTGGGGATTCCGCTTATGATAGTCCTTCAACAGCCTCTTATCATCCAAGTTATCATAAGTTTCCTCAGTCCAATCTGTTTCGTCTGGATAGCCTTTCCATTTAACCAGATATAACACCTTCTTTCGATCCTTGCTATACTGGCTGCCCATGATCTCCTCAACCTCATGACCTGTTTCGTATTCATAGCCATCCACATCGTAGCCTAGTTCGTTTTCTTCGCTGGTAGCAAGTTCTGGTGCAGGTGTGATTGGAGAAGTGGCCGTTCGATAGGGTTCGATGAGAGAGACATGGAAAGCATTATGGATTCGCCAATGCTTAGGTAATTCAAGCTTAACTGCGGTAGGCGAAAGTACCTTTAGCACCTTAAAAGGACCATGTAGCTTCGCATCTAGCTTTCTAGATGGATGCCTGGACTTGAGGTTTTTTCCATTTAGCATAACTAGATCAACAACCGAATGCTTCGGAGGTTCCTTAGCACGTTTATCAGGGTACTTCCCCATTGTCTCTTGTGACCTTTCTAAACCTTTTTGACATAGGTCATGCACGCTTGACATCCAATGAACATTGTTCCTTGATGCTGGGTTCTTTACCTCTGCTTCAAAAGGCCGGTTCGTTCGAGGATCGAACCCATAATTCACAAAGAAAGGTGACATGCGAGTTGCGGTGGTGAGTGATTTATTGTAGACATACTCTGCCATTGGCAATATCTCAGACGAGTTATCCTGTTCATAGTTGCAGTAGATCTGTAGATAACACTCCAACCTTTGGTTTACTCTTTCTGTTTGACCATCAGTCTGTGGATGAATTGGTGAAGACATTTTCAATTGAATATCAAGGGCTTCGACCAAAGAGGACCAAAATACTGAGGTGAATTGAGAATCTCTGTCTGATACTATGTTCGATGGTAGACCATGAAATCTCCATACTTCTTTCAGGAAGATCTTAACCAGGTCTGTGGCTTTCTTCTCGCCATCTTTCAGTGGTATGAAGTGTGCCATCTTTGTGAATCTGTCAACTATAACCCACACCGATGAACAGCCTTCATCCACAGGCAGATCGATGATGAAATCCATAGAGATTGAATCCCATAGACGGTACGCTAATTCGAGCAGTTGTACAAGTCCATAACGAGCCTGACGAGCTGCTTTCTTCTTTTGGCATTCAGGACATGTGCGAACATAGTCCTCAATGAACTTTTCCATCTCGGCCCAAAAGAAGTTCCTTCGGACCAGCTGAATTGTCTTGTCCTGGCCCATATGTCCTGCTACCTTCGAATCATGTTCTGCTTCGAGTATCTGTTTTCGTAACTGCAGATCGTTTGGGATCCACAGCCTGCCTTTATATCAAAGGGCTTCGTTCTCAAAAGAGATGTCAGGGCTTGGGCTTCCTTCCATTGCTCTAACATACTCTTCCTGCCATGCAGCATCGTTATTTGCAGTGGTTATCACTGCTTCTAACAACCAAGAATTGAACTTGACTACTGGGATTGTCCTCAACTTAGCAGAAGAAATCATTATCTGTTCGCCTCGTAGCTTTGCTGCTGTCACCTGGACCATTTCCCCTTCAGATGTTACTAACTGATCAGGTCTTAAAACGCGGTGTATTGGTTGATTTTCGTTTTCTTCGATACTACCTCCCTTCTTAGGGCGGTACTCCGAACGCCTAGATAATGCAGCAGGTTTCCCATTTGCACTGCCTGGTCGGTGGAATATGTTGAAATCATAACCAACTAGTTCCTGTGCCCAACGGGCTTGTCTTCGATTCAGTATCTTAGTAGTGGTGAAGTACTCAAGATTCTTGTGATCGGTAAATACCCTGGTTTGATGGGCTGCACCTTCGAGATAACGTCTCCACTCTTTAAAGGCAGATACTATTGCTAGCATCTCCTTTTCATGGATCTCATAGTAAATCTCTGCCTTATCCATTTTGCGAGAGTGGTAGGCCACAGGAGGTAATTGTCCATCAATTACTTGGGAAAGGACCGCTCCGATAGCAAAGTCACTAGCATCAGTCTCAATCACCACAGGATGCTCTGGTTCAAAGTGGCAAAGGATTGGTGCCTCAGTAAAACACTTCTTTAACAAGTCGAAAGCCTGTTGACGGTGTGGATTTGTTTTCCAATCGAACCGTTCACCAGTTTGTTTGGTTAGGTCTGTCAACGGTCTGCAGATTCTTGAAAAATTCCTTAATTAAGCGTCGATAGAAATTGGCAAATCCTAAGAATGACTGAACGTCTTTGACTGAGTCTGGCGTTTCCCATTTCAGGATAGTATCAACCATGTCTTCTGCCATGCTGCTACCTTCTCCCGAGATGATATAATCATGGAATTCAACTTGTTTATGATGCCATTGCACTTATCTGGTGCTATAGCCAAGTTGTTTCCTGTAATCTACGAAGGACTTCTCTTGTCAATCGTACATGCTCTTCTTCATCTTTGGTATAGATGAGAATATCATCTATATAAACCCCAACTCCATGATCGATGTGATCTCTCAGGATCTCGTTCATCATATCTTGGTATAAGGCTGGCGCATTGGCCAATCCAAAGGGCATAACCAAATATTCATAGTGTCCATATCTCATACAAAATGCTGTTTTCCACTCGTCACCAGGCTTTACTCGAATGAGATTGTAACCAGCTTTTAGGTCAATTTTTGTACAGAGCTTGGAGCCAGTAACTCTGTCCCTAAGTTCGTTCATAAGTGGCAAAGGGTACCGATTCATAATCGTGATGCGGTTGAGTCCTCTGTAATCTACACACAACCTTAAACCCCTTGCATGAGGCTTTGGGACGAAGAGTATTGGTGCACCAGCTAGCGACCTGTTTGGATGAATCTTGCCAGAATCTTGCATTTCTTTTAGATACTTTTTAAGGACCGAAAGTTCTTTTTCAGAAAGAGCATAGATGGGACCCTATGGAGGTTGTTCCCCTACTTTTAAGTCTATTGCATGATCAAATGATCGATGTGGCGGTAGGGCGTTGGCAGTTTTTCCATTATAAACTGACTGAAAGTCTCGATACTGCCATGGAATTTGCTCGACCCAATCGATTTCTATTTCGCTTGCTGCATTAATATGTATAGACCCAATTACTCCAATCCATCGTGGATCAGTACCAGACTTGAGGATGCTATCATCATATTCAATCGACAATGAGCTGATTGCTGCCTTTGTACAATGCCGATGGCAATGCTTCAATGTGAATTGGAGCTTATCACCTGCTTCAGTGATTCCTCTGAGTGCTCCATGCTTGACGATCCTCCAGTAAGGTAACATGATATCAGTTGCTGAATCCATAGGCTCGACTTCAAAGGTTTCTTTTGTATAATAGCTTTCATACTGAAGAGTAACTGGAAAGGTATACTACCATCCAGCTCCTTCTACAATCTTGCTATTGAAGTTCTCAACTGACTTTGGTTCTGTTCGAGTAACCAATGGAACACTATTAGTCTCGGTCCACTGATTTGTCATCATAGGTATATCACACCCTGCATCCAAAAGGAATCTTACTAGAACGTTCTTCTTGTCTTTTAATTATGCAAATATGCGTACTGTGGGTCACGAACCAGTCTTTGGTTCTGGATGTAATTGCTTTGCCTTCTTGAGTTGAGGTTGAGGTGCTTCGGCCGAGATCTTGGGTTTTCTGTCTTTTCGTGTAGAAACCATGATGAACTGCCTTTCGACACAGTTCCAGTCACAACGGGTTGTGGTATTTAGTAGTAGTTATATGCCTGGAGGTGTTTTATTGTTTCGATAATGTGATAGGAATATGTTTGCACTTGGGTACTATATGACCAGCATATTTCGAGTGCTGAACTCATCCTCAGGTACCCTTTTTATAGAAAGAAATCGTTTCTCATTAAAACTAAACTCAAGATATGACAGTCTGTGTATGTCTATATCCAAAAGGAAAGATCGCAATCCTAAACCTAAGAAAAGACATAAGAAACCCAGCATCTTTCATTCGTCAATTTCCATACCATCAGAATCTACCTCATACAACCTCTTCGAGGGTGCGTAAATGGCAGACGCGGTAATTCTGTTAGCCAACCTCCTTGGTCTGACCTTCGAACTGGAGGCTGTAGTCTCCTGCTTCTGGACTTCCTTCTTTTCCTTTGGTTTCCTGTTCTTCTTGCTAGATGAAGCCTTGATGGGATTCTTACAAAAGAACCATCGATCATACTCAGAGGATCCACAACGTTTGCATTCGTTGCATTTGGCTCTTGCTTCTAGCAGACTTTCAGGAATACCCTTGAGGGCTTCGGCCTTATCAGTGTGAATAGGCTTTGGTCCTTTCTTCTCAGTTCGGAGTTTCTTGGGGTCAGAACCTTTGTCTTTCTCTGGATTCTTTTGTTGGTTCTTGTCCTTCTCCTGGTGCTCATCTCTCTTCCACTTGTTTCCCTTCTTGCCTTGGGAGTTGTCACGTTTCTGATGAGACGTATTCTTTTCTGCCAACCGATCTTCGTATGATACACCCACTCGCCTCATTAATTCGATGAAGGCTGTGTCATCTTTGGGTGGTACTTCTGCAGTTGACATTCGATCCAGTATTTCTTCGTTCATTCCTTGTTTAAGGGAATGGATGTAAGAGGTTCCGCTGAGACATACTCGGAAGTTGATGGTTTCCATCTTCGTCAGGTAGTCTCCAATATCTCCAGTGTACTTCAGATCATTCATCTTTCGCAAGGATTTCTCTTCCTGCTTCTTTTCGACAAACCTTTCTTCCATCGTACTGGTGAAAGACCTCCAGTTATCAAACTGGAAGAACTTTTTCATGTCCTTTTCGCGGTTTTCATACCAGGCTAGGGCCTTGTCTTCTAAGCGCCCTCCAACGCATATGATCGTGTCGATATCATCGTGGATTCCGTCGCGGGAGGACTGTAGATAAAGTTCTACTGATCGAATCCACCTTCGATAAATTTCCTTGGGATCCTTCTTATCCCCTTTGAAGACTGGAGGCATTTTCATTTTGCCTTTCTTGGCGGATCTTGCTGGTAGGCGAGGATTGGGAGGTGGCGTCTCATAGTCTGTGCTGCTAGAAGGAGGTCAGGGTATTTGACTTTGATGTAAATTTCCTGCATTACTTCCTCCGCTTCTGCCTCCTCCACCTCCTCCACCACCTTCCCCTCCACCTCCGCCTCCTCCTCCGCCTCTACCTCCACCACTTCCTCTGCTTTCTCCACCACCACCTCCCCCTTCCTCGTCATCCTCAGAGCCAGAGAAGCCGGATTCCGAAACAGAATCTCCTGGTGGCGGTGGGGCTCCCTCAGGGTCCTGAGTAATAGCCTCTTTGACCCAATATCCTTCTTCTTTGGTTCCTATACAGTAGCGAAGGTGGAACCCTTCATCACTTGGTTTGATATCTCCTTCTTGATGTCCAAGGACGGATCTTGCTATAGATTTGATATATTTCTTGGTGGATTCGTCCGGTAGCCTAGTCATAAGGGTCATTGTTAATTCCCAAAACTTTTTCTCCAAATCCCTTCGAGTCTTCCTTATCATCGGGAAAAAGACCATGTCGCGCTCCGGACGCCGGAACGTTTAGCACAAATCAGATGCTTCAGACGAAACATTTTGAGCCTCGTCGTAGAGTCACACTGCACGTGCGTATGCACAACCCCTGGCGTTGCGCCTGCACCTCCTGACGCAGTACTCCTTACTGTCGTAGCTATACAGTGCACATATTTTACTGTCGCAGCCATGCATTGAGCTTACCTTTTGATCCACAACACTACTCATGTAACGCATGAGTGCAATGTACACCGTAACATAACGCAATGTTCACTGCATGCGACATTTATACAATGCCTTAAAGTGCATTCACATCTCGGGCGATGGATACAGTGCAGTGACGTTACTGTTAACGATGTTTGATATTAAGCTCTAATATATACAGTTTCCCGACACGTCGCAGCCGACCTGAAGCACATCCTCTCTGCTCATTCCAAACGCCATGCTACACGTCGCAGCCAGCTTGAAGCACATCCTCTATACTACTCTCTCCTTCGCAGTCATCCACCGACTCCGACTCTACATCTTCATTCTCATCCTCATCCTCATCCTCATCCTCGTCCTCATCCTCATCCTTCTCATTCTCGACATTATCATCATCCTCATCCTCCTCATTTTAGACCTGATCATCATCCAGCTGGAGACTACAATTTCGCTGAGCACGACTCCTGGCACTGTGAATGTCATCATGCTCGTTGTCGCTATCATGGTCACCATCATCAATCCTATCCTCAGTATCGAAAGATAAATATTTGGCAGTGGGGATGCAAATCGCCGAAATTTCCGGAGTCTCAATGTCCGGCTCCATAATCACGGCTTCCATCGCAGCCGTGTTTAGTACCACTCGATGAGGCTTGGTAATGGGTGGCATGTTATTGGCTCCTTTCTCATGTAGAATGAGGTTGCTGAGAGCTGTCCTTATGGACTTGATTACCTTCGGTCTCAATGGAGATGGGAGATCGTTCCAAATATTCATGAGATTAGTGTAAGTCTCTGCAAAATAAATGTTAGATCGATTGCATGCATGGTGAAGGCCATACTTACCGCCATCATTATCTCGATTGAAGTAGTACTCCCACTCGGGCCTGTTGTGCTGGATTTCAAGTTCGAGGTTATCGATTTGTTGGAGGTAATCCTGCATTTCTTTGCCACTCTGTCAGTACGTGATGCAATGACGTACATGATAACACAATCAGTGCCGGGGGTGTCTGTTCCCGAATCCATTCATGGAAGCCCTCTGAATGCCTGCCGAGTTTGCGATTTCGTTGGAAGAAATGTATATATAGAAATCGTGGAATCTCCTCGGCAAGAAAGTAGCTAGCTCGTTCCTGGTGGTGTTAGCGACGCTACAAGTTGCAGACAGCACTCACTCACATCAGGTTGGTTAGTACGATCGCATTGGCGTAGAATGAATATAAAATCTGAAAAATTTAGGTCAATGTGTATGCGGCGCTCATCATCTTTGAAACAGTGCAAGTTGTATAGTCTCCCTACACACTCACGGGCCTTCTTGATCATGTGCTATCTGACTCCATTGCAACTGTTTTTGATCTGACATACATTAGACAGTGAGAATGCAATTCTGGGAGATACCTAACTATCTTGAGACACTCCTTCTGACGTTCCTGGAAGCTAATGTTAACGCCTTCCTGCCTGCATGCCTTCGGCCAGGAATGCTCTACAGACTTTGTGTTAGATATGTAAGTCGGTATCTACCACTCTCAGAATTGTATATGCTACTAGCAGCAACTCAGCTTCAGTTGGAAATGGTGTCTCACTCAGCAGTTGCTTCTCTATCATGCGACACATGGTCTCCAGTACAGCAGTAACTCGAAGGTCACCTGGTGCAAGAAGACTTCGACTGCCATATCGTTTACTGCTGACCGACGACGGTGTCCTCGGCGGAGATGATGGGATGAATTGTAAAGCCGATGATGATAGGTGTGAACTCTGGAGGTGACTAAGGTTCGTCGCTGAACGAATAGCAACGTTGGAAATGACACTCGGTGCTGGCGACATCGACATCGGGGCTTGATTCGGAGGGGGCATAGACTGTGTCAGGGCTTGATTTGGTGCGGATACAATGGGTGTAGATGCTGAGGAGACGTGAGTAATGGAACCTTCGTTACGTGAGGCTGTAGCCTTCGTCCGCTTTCGCTTCTGCTTGTCAGCCTGCGAAGTGAGTTTCCTCTTATGACCGTTTGCTGTATGTGGAATTGGGGAGACAACTGAAGGAGTGGCTTGTGCTGCTTTTGGAATTGAGGATGTGGACTTGTGCAGGGGCTTGGTTGTTCGGGTCATTTTCAGAAGGCAGGAATGTCAGAAAGGGTGGAATGTCAGAAAGGCAGGAATGTCAGAAAGGCAGGAATGTCAAAAAGGCAGAAAAAAAGTGCAGACGAAGGGCAATGCAGTGTGGAAAAGGACTGACACGTCGCTGAGCATTGTACCTGAAAAGTTTTCACATAAAAGTGTAGATTCACACGATTTCATATTAGCTTGTCACGAAAGTGTCGTGTACGATTAGTCAATCAAATACCATCAATGCCAAGAATACTCGAGAACACCCAAACGAGACTAAAAACAACTCTGTAAAATGCAAAAACAACTCCATTCGACCCACAGAGGAAATGCAAAGCCCCAATCCAACCCAACCACCTGTAATGGCGGCCGGGTAACCATCCATCCGCCCAGTATATAGTCAGCTCGTGCGAGTGCCCTTGCACGCCATCGATAACCTTACCTATTGAACCCACTCTACTATATTCACATATTCTCGTTTGCAACCGTATCTACCTTATACTCTTATTCGAGGCCGTACACGGACGTACGCCCTTACACCACCAAACGCCAACCCAACCACCAAACGCCAACCCAACCACCAAACGCCAACCCAACCACCAAATGCCAACCTAATTCGTGTGTCAGTATACTGGTCATTTGCAGCACTGTTGGACGTACCGAAAACCATCACTCAAATTGCTGACCCCATGGTGGAGTCAAACGCGATGCATCGAGCTGTGTGAAGCTCATACCGGCATTGACATCTTGGTGTGTCCCAATTGCCACCGACTCCGACGACTCATCAACACCCAACGATACCGACAAAACGTCACACATTGTCTCCTGCTCCACCAAAACCTGTGCCATTTGCGACCTTGCCTCACGCTGTTCCTGTAACTCCACTGCCGCTCGCGACGTCGCCTCAACAATTTGTGCTGGCCCAGCCATTTGTGCAACTGTGGCACTCATTGACTCCTCCAGTACAGACGATGACACATCTTGGTGAGAGGCACACTCAACGTGATGAGTAGCAGTCACCTCCGGTGGTGTCATTACTGAGTCGTTTATTGCCGAGTCGTTTGTTGCAACGAATCTGGGAGCAGGTGTCGGGCTCTCGGCCTGTTCGGAGGACCCATTTGTTACCGGGGGAGACGATCGTGGTGGTGGTGGTGGTGGTGGTGGTGGTGGAGTAGCTCTTGCAATCCTTGGAGGCGCAACAACAATTGCCTTCAGAACAGCTACAACGATGAGAGGGTTGTATGCTGTAATGGAAAAGAAGGTCGCCACCGAGTCGTTGCCATTGAGTTGAGTCGCATTCCACGGCTGCAGAGAGGTTTCGCCGGGCATGAATAGACACCCAAGAATGCAACTGACATCTCTGGCAGGATATAGGCGACCCACAGCACAGTGTACGGCCTTTGTGGTGAGCTTCTTGACTCGTGTGAGATGCCATCTATTCGCACTGTGGTGAACGAAGATGTCCTCCCAACCGTCGTAGCTTTCAGGGCCGTAGCTTTCAGGGTCGACAATGCAAACCCTGAAGGAGTATATAGGCATTGGGCTCGTAGGGAGGGTATTGGTGGAGATGTCATCAAGTTTCCGTTTCTTCTAGAGGGCAGAAGCAATGATTGTCGGTGGCGTTGCACGTTTATGGGAGGGTGGCTGCAGCTTCGGAGTCCCGGGATACCAGGTGTCTTTCTTGACATCGCCTTTGCCACTTTGGAATTGTCACAGTTGTCGCACTCATCGGAGTCGTTGGAGTCAGGGTCGGTATCGGTGTCGGTAGGTAAAGGTGGGTTTTCTTTGTGGGATCGGTTCATCTGCACCCGAGTTTTATCGAAACACTCTTGGAGAAATGCCCGGAACCCACTCCACTATTCCATGTATCGTGTTTGAGTCGATGCCCGATACTTCCACATCCCCTGAAACTGTGCAAAGTGCCTTGTAGTGACTGGGTCCAAAAAAAGGATGTCATACATCAGGTCAATCGCACCATCATCCTTGACACCATGAATGGCATACATCTGAATGAGACCCCGAATGTGCTCGGTCATGAACTGCTTCGCGAAACCATCGAGGTGGAGGGTGTCCTTGATTGAATCGGATTTGGAGGGGGTCGATGGGATCTTGTTGGGTGGCATTGCAACGTTCTGAGATGTAAATGAGGTATATGAGGGGTCGGTCAGGGTTAGGGTTAATGTGTCTGAAAACGACGATGAGAGTCGTAAATGGGTAAAGATGGAGCAGATAGAGATGATGGAGAAGAATTGAAATGGAGGGAGTGTACAGCAGTATATATACAGTACAGAATGGGCCATAAAGGTGCTTGGAATCGTGTGGAGCGGCTCGCAGAAGAGTTGAAACCGTTGGTGATATCAAAAACCGTTGGTGATATCAAACATCATACTTGAAAAGGAGCTTTCCTGGGTGTGAACCGTCATCGGCACTTCCCTTCTGGTCTGAAAGATACACCTGATGTTTTATACGACTCTGAGAGTTGTTTGAACCACTTCTTGAGAGTGAGACACACTTGTCATGCGAATGTTGGGTCAAAGCGTCGAAGTCTGTCAGTTTGGGTTCCTATCATAAGGCAGTCACATCAAGTTCCAACATAATGATGCAGTGTGGTGTCAAAAACAGTCGGAACCTGCCATATGAAGTTCGAGAAGTGTCACCAGCATCTCTGGCAGTACATAGGCCTCTCCAGGCACCACCAATAGACACTGTGCTGTGGTATCATGAACTCTGAACTCGTGTCTTGGGACACGAAACGACTGATATCACATGTATTCGTCCACGTTTCGTATCATCCGCCCGGCCAAACTTCAAAAAAGCAAGCAAACACGCAAGTCCATGGACTGGCTTGTATTTGCCTAGATATTGGGGTCAGATTAGGCTCTGGGCGTGGTTACATCGTGACAAACTCTGTTCGCAGGATATTCCAGGGTCTTGTCATTTGATATATGGCTCTGTGAGTTTTGTACTCCATGCGGCTCCATTACCCCTGCTTGGCAACACTCATAACATTCTGCCAACAGCATACACAGCCCTCAGCATTGTCTACACCACGCGCACCATGCCTCCCATACGAACTCCGAATCGTCTCTGCCCTGTTTGCTTGAAACGTTACAAGTCTGACCTGTGGCTCTACAAACATATCGACAACAACCATCCTCAATATCGCGCCCAACATGTTGAGGCGAAGACAGACTGCAAGCCACCTGAACGCGTTCGAAAAAATTCTCAGCGTTGTGTCGACGATTCGCACAGTGGTTTTCATGTCAACCATGACCATGTTGACAATCCTGACGCGTTTCCTCTGTTGCACACGTCACCTTCTCCAGAACCATCCGAATTTGACTCAAATACAAAAAGCTTCTTATATCCCAATGCGGGAGCCCCTGTCGCTTATGTTCCGACCGACGATGAGTACAATGCTGAGCACAATTCTGAGCAGTTCTTACACAACCCCTTCCATCCGTTCGAGAGTAAGGAGGAGTTCAATTTTGCCGAGCTGGTCACATCGAAATGTCTTCCCGCCAACGTCATTGATGACTTCCTGATGGGTAACTGCGGCCTTAAAGAGTCCACACGTAATTCTCTGAAATCGAATTACAACCTCCGACAGAAAATGAATGCGATGGAGGACGGACTTGGCCATGACTCCTGGAAGAAAGCTATGTTGCAGATGGCATGCAATGCGCAGCATCCAGATGCAATTGAGTTTTGGCACTGTGACCTTATAGAGTGTGCAAAATGGCTACTCCGGCAGCCAGCATACGAGGAACATCTTACATACACTCCAAAACGATGCTTCAATAATGCTGTGAACCGTGTATACAATGAGATGCATACGGGAGACTGGTGGTGGGATAATCAGGTAAGCTTCCTTCTTAGTATACTCTTTACAATACCAGTGCTCACAATTGTGTAGACAACACTACCAGTCGGTGACACATTGGTGCCAATGATATTCATATCTGACGGCACCCAGCTCACAAACATTTCTGGCGACAATAATGCATGACCAATATATATGACGATCGGCAACCTATCCGCAGCCGCACGGATGAAGCACACAATGCACAGCGTGTTGTTGGTCGTCATTTTGCCCATTCCAGTCAAGATGTGCGATATCCCCCTCAAAAGAAGAAATGCTCAGAGGGAGCATAACCGAATGGTCACTCAGAACGTGCTGCAGCATGTGTTGCAACCCCTACTCAATTCCGACTTGGAGACACACACTGGTACCTTCTGTACCCGCTGTGCCGATGGCAACTTCAGGCATTGTTATTCAACATTGGCTGCATGGATGGCCCATTACCCCGAGCACCGTGACCTTCACAACATCAAGAATGGTGTATGCTACTGGTGCGAATGCCCCATGCAGAAAATGGGTAATCTACCCCGCCGACATGAGCGACACAATCTCCGGGATCATAATATCTATAGTATGCTCTCAGATTCAAATACACCCCTGAGCATCGCCGATCTCAAACGCCTCGATGTCTATCCAGGCTTCAACATCTTACGGTATCTCGATTGCGTCACAAGCGATCTTCCCAAGCCTGATCACCTCCACACGATACAAATTGAGATGTTGAAGCACCTCCTGACATGGCTTCACGAATTTCTCAAGCAGCATAAGCGGCTTGACAAGTTCACTGATATTTGGCACTCGGTGCCTGCGTACCTTGATATGAAGAAGCCAAGATGTGCATATGAGGAGGTTTCGCGTTGGAACAGAGGAGAAATCAAGACGATGACGTGATTCCTTGTGTGTGTCGTACACAATGCTCTGCGAGACCCAAGCCCCTCTCAGCGCAGTGTTTTTGACCGTGCAGTTGAGTGCTCTCACTCTTTTATTGTGTTATATTTCTATTGCCAGTATAACTCTCATAATGACGAAATGCTAGACCTCATCGACAATGCTCTACATCGCTTTCACGATTCGAAGGATGTGTTTCAACAATTCAGGGCTGGTAAACGACTTCCAGCAGAGGACAAACAGAGACATACGGAATTGTGTGCCAAGCGGGATGCCGAGTTGGAGGAAAACAAGTCAACAACGGCGGCATTTCGACAGCGCATTCGCGACGCCTGGAAAGGTATTATCGATGCAGAAATGGCCGAATACATTGCAGAGAGTAGCGATTTCAACTTTCCCAAGATACATCTCATGCAGCACTTCCGAGAGCAGATACAACGGTACAGTTCGCTTAAACAGTGGTTGACGGAGATCGGAGAGAGTTCTCACCGGAAGCAGATTAAGGACCGGTTTAATGTCTCCAACAAGACGGGTGATTACTATACTCGGATAATCAACTACTACCTTCGGAGTGATGCATTCGCTGTCAGAAAGGCCAATCACGACGTATGGAACCGTAAACCAGCTTCCTCCCAGACGACGGAAGTGACAGCGGAAGTGACAGCGGAGGTGAGGACGGATGCAACCACTACCAGTAGACGTCGTTTTTTGAGGTTTATATCTCCGCAGCAGCACAAAGGAAAAGAGCAAGTCAAGGACTTTCAAGGCCTCTTGAAAACAATCAGTGACGACATCCTCTGAAATGGACTGTACGATGCCACCTGTCGTTTCTTACACTCCAAGCAGGTTAATTTCGATTCACATGATCTCTTAAGCAGCGCTGCCACAATTTACCATGGATTGGAGGTAGAATCACGTAACATGCATCACGAGCGCATCATTCAGAAGCTCAGATGTACTGGAGATAAACGATGGTATTCTGGGGCTGCCCGCCATGACTGGGTATGGGTTCAAACTTCGCAACGTAACGCGTCTCACAAGGCACTGCAGGGACGCGTACGGTACCATATGCTTCATCTATTCAAGCTGCGAGTTGTCCATCCGTGCGGCACAAATACCTTTTGGCTAGCATACGTTGAAGTGACGAAGCCTGCCAATGGTGGAATGCAGGAAAGTGCATCGCAGCTAGTCAGGATAGTGAAACTATCTTCTGGAGGTGCATATGCAGTTATTAGTGCAGAAACTATTGTGGGTGCAGCTCACTTAATTCCAGAAGAGCCCATTACGTCGAAGTCAGAGAATACAGAATGGATAGTCAATAGTCATATTGTAATGGCGGCCGGATAACCGCACATCTGTCCAGTATATAGTCAGCTCGTGCGAGTGCCCTTGCACACCATCGATAACCTTACCTGAAGGATCTACCTCATTCTCGAATCCACGTTGCCAACCCTATCGACACTTATATGAGGCCGTACACGGACGTACGCCCTTACACTATTATCGATCTTTAGTAATTGGATACGTTTCGCTCACGGGATTTTGTGAATTTCCCTTTTTCGACGCGTTACTACACGCTATCTGTCATCGAGAAATCACACATGCGATCTACCTATCATCGAGAAATTCTACAAATACGAATCGACAAGAGATTTCCTCGAGATATCCTACGGGTCTCATTACCCCTTTTTCTTGACGCGTCGATACACGCGAGCTCAATGCGAAGTCAAAACACGGAAGGAAGCCGAAGACGAAATAAGACCCAAAGACGCTATAAGGCCCAAAGACGAAGTAAGACGAGCATCTCGGTTCAGTGTTGTGTTTGAGCATCTTTATGATCGTGAGGCTGCTCAGGCGGCTCGGGCTACTGCTTCTTTATGGTCCCGAGGCCGCTCAGGCGACTCGGGCTAGCATACGAACCGGCATTCATCTCCATCTGGGCCTTGATGGGCAGGTGGTGATGTCTACGAAGGAGAGTCCAAGGTCGAAGGGCAAGGTCGAAGGGCAAAAGTCGGAGGGCAACCGAAAGTCGAAGGACAAAGCGAAGAGTAGTCGACGACGGTTGCTGTGATGACCGTACCTGCGATCCGGATTTCAAGCGGACGCGATCACGATCATGGTTTGTACGGAAGTGCACCTTATCGTTTGCACGGAAGTGCATGTACCTTATCGAAGTGCACCTGAATCGAAATACTAAGCTCTCAAACGCACTTCACGATTACCTTCCTCCGAACTGAGCGAAAGCTCTGAAGTGCACTTGACAATTACCTTTCTACGATCTGAGCGGAAGCTCTCAAGCGCACTTGACGATTGCCTTCCTCCGACCTGAGCGGAAGCTCTGAAGCGCACCTACAAGTGTCAGCATTGCACGGAAGTGCACTTACAGAGAAACATTACCGAGGGCACAAGCTTGCGCGAGCTAAACACACTTGATTACATTGTAAGTTCGATCTTCTCTTGGATGCTCACGAGTTAGATAATCTACGAACCACATACGCCTCCGATTGATGACGAGAACCAATGACACTTACCGATATGAGTACCACCGAGTCTGCACGATGAAAGCTACGGTATACCGAGGGCTTGGATATGGAGATATGGAGATATAGAGATATGGAGGTTACAGGGGTCAATTGGACATTTCCTTCTTGTTTTCTCCTTCTCTTCTCTTCTTATTGGATCTCGGCCCGGTACAAATGGCGACGGCACGGGTTTTACCACCTACCACTGGAGGTGGACTTTCCCCGTGCGCCGGATCCACCGAAAGGTCACCCTCGAGCGGTACCAATCGGCAGCGGGATTTACGAGGGCGTACGAGGGCGTACGAGGGCGTACGAGCTTGGATTCTTTCTTCTTCTCTTCATGTATGAGTATTCAGCCCAGGAGGTCTGCAGATAACGAGGGGGATGATGTAATGGCGGCCGGGTAACTGCACATCCGCCCAGTATATAGTCAGCTCGTGCGAGTGCCCTTGCACGCCATTGATAACCTTACCTATTGAATCTATCTCATTCTCGAATCCACTTTTGCAACCGTATCTACACTTATATGAGGCTGTACACGGACGTACGCCCTTACACATATAGACCTAGCGACCTGGAATGATGTTTATTATATGCTGGAGGACGAGTTGAATACAGCGGTGAAGAGGGTATAAACGGTGTTTAGAACTGTAAGGTGTTTAGAACTGTAAGGTGTTAGAACTGTAAACAGACAATATACTGTACATAGCATCGTCATGACAATGCCCAGAGTAGTGTTGCCACCGAGCACCAAGCACCGGTAGGCAGACCTTCGAGTTGCTTGCGTCCAGCCAAGACATGGACGCAAGCAAAGTAGTTCTCCATGGAAAATGACCTTATGGTGAAATATGCCGTGCATAGCATCGT
>MU122148.1:29200-83912 GCA_014904905.1 Wilcoxina mikolae CBS 423.85 | reverse complement strand
CAATGCCCAGAGCAGTGTTGCCACTGAGCACCAAGCACCGGTAGGCAGACCTTCGAGTTGCTTGCGTCCAGCCAAGACATGGACGCAAGCAAAGTAGTTCTGCATGGAAAACTACCTCATGGTGAAATATGCCGTGCATAGTATCGTCATTACAATACCCTGAGCACCGACCACCGATAGGCAAACCTTCAAGTTGCTTGTGTCCAGCCAGGACATGGACGCAAGCAAAGTAATGGTGAAATATGCCGTGCATAGCATCGTCATTTCAATACCCTGAGCAGTGTTGACACCGAGTATAATGGCGGCCGGCCTATGGCAGGGAAACCGCCCATCCGCCCAGTATATAGTCAGATCGTACGAGTGCTCTTGCACGCCATCGATAACCTTACCTATTGAATCTTCCTCATTCTCGAATCCACGTTTGCAACCGTATCTACCTTTATACTCTTATATCAGGCTGTACACAGACGTACGCCCTTACACTGTTATCGATCTTTAGTAATTGGATATGTTTCGCTCAAGGGATTTCGTGAATTACCCCTTTTCGACGCGTTACTACTCGCTACCTATCATCGAGAAGTCACACGAATACACGTGATCTACCATCGAGAAATTCTACGAATCGACGAGAGATTACCTCGAGATATCCTACAGGGCTCATTACCCCTTTTTCGTGACGCGTCGATACACGCGCCAGACCATTGAGCTCAACGCGAAGTCTAAAGACGGAAGGAAGCCGAACATGAATTAAGACCCAAAGACGAAGTAAGACGAGCATCTTGGTTCAGTGTTTTGAGCATCTTTATGGTGCCGAGGCCGCTCAGGCGACTCGGGCTACCTTCAGTATTCTGAGCATCTCTATGGTGCCGAGGCCGCTCAGGCGACTCGGGCTACCACTACCACACGAACCGGCATTCATCTCCACCCGGGCCTTGGGCAGGTGGTGATGTCTGCGAAGGAGAGTCCAAGGTCGAAGGGCAGAAGTCGGAGGGCAACCGAATGTCGAAGACGAAGCGAAGAGTAGTCGACGACGGTTGATGTGATGACCGTACCTACGATCCGGATTCAAGCGGACGCGATCACGATCTGAGTGGAAGCTCTGAAGCACACTTGACGATTACCTTTCTACGATCTGAGCGGAAGCTCTGAAGCGCACTTGACGATTACGTTCCTACGATCTGAGCGGAAGCTCCGAAGCGTACCTACGAGCGTCAGCATTGCACGGAAGTGCACCTACACAGAACGATTACACGAGCACGGAAGTGCTCTTACGGAGAATGACTTCCGAGGGCGCAAGCTTTGTGCGAGCTAAGCGCACTTGATTGATATTGTAAGTTTGATCTTCTCTTGGATTCTCACGAGTTAGATAATCGACGAACCACATACGATCGATGACGAGCCAATGACGTTTACCGATACAAGCACCACCGAGGCTGCACTACGGATGCTACGGATGCATGGGCTTGGATATGGAGATATGGAGATATGGAGGTTACAGGGGTCAATTGGACGTTTCCTTCTCTTCTCTTCTTATTGGATCTCGGCCCGGTACAAATGGCGACGACATGGGTTTTACCACCTACCACTGGAGGTGGACTTTCCCCGTGCGCTGGATCCACCGAAAGGTCACCCTCGAGCGGTACCGATCGGCAGCAGGATTTACGAGGCCGTACGAGGGCGTAAGAGGTTGGATTCTTTCTTCTTCTTCTTCTCTTCATGTACGGGTATGCAGCCCAGAAGGTCTGCAGAAAAAGAGGGGGATGATGTAATGGCAGCCGGCCTATGGCAGGGTAACCGCCCATCCGCCCAGTATATAGTCAGATCGTGCGAGTGCTCTTGCACGCCATCGATAACCTTACCTATTGAATCTACCTCATTCTCAAATCCACGTTTGCAACCGTATCTACCTTTATACTCTTATATGAGGCCGTACACGGACGTACGCCCTTACACCAAGCACCAAGCACCATGCAATTCACCAGCCAGACGAAGATCACGGTATATTAAGCGTCCCAAGGCACTGTGCAGAGTGACATGCGACCGTGTGAATACATAGCACCAGGAGTTGTTTTTGCAGTTCCTCGCATCTTATTGTCGCGGACGTACATGTTATCCTGCCACCGACATTCCAGGTGCTCCTGGCGCACCACTGACGTTGGGGCGTAACTAATACGGCTGGGCGCAGGGATTTTTTCCCAATGATATCGCTTTCTCTCTGCTTCTTCTCAGCGTCAGCCTTCTTCTTGAGTTCCGTTACTCTCTTAGCTTCTTCACTGGCGTTTTGTTTGACACTGGTACGCTCTTCTGACTGAGTATGTACTTGGAGAGCGAGCCTCTGCTGGACTCTTTCCCTCTTTTCCAATATGCCAGAGATAGAGGTCCATGCTGCTAATGAGGCTTGTATCTGCTTCCCAAGAGCCAGGCATAGTTCCTCATATGCTTCGGAAGACTGTGCCATTGCAATGGCATTTGCAGCACTAACATTGGCCACAAATACCTGGGATTGGGCGAGTATGTCTGAGTAGTGTTCTAGCTGCGTCATTTGCAGGTTATCGACTCCTGACACCACAGCATCATAAATCTAGTTCTGCCTATACACTAGGGCTTCATATGCTCTGACCAACTCAGGCAATACTTCTCTGATCTTGATGTTACTTCCTTGAGTCTGCGTAATCAAGGCATCCATTCGATTTAACTCTGCCTCGATGCTATTTACCAAAGAGACCACCCAATCAGGAATATCATTCCGCACAATGGGTTCATAATGGACTAGTTCTTTCCCTTTGTCTCCTGCTACTACCAACGCACTTTCCCTTCGTACCAATGTCACCGCCTCCCCCATCATTGTATCAGATTCAGCGTCCGTCATTGTTCAGAGTATGACCTAGATTTGTCCTTGAAAGATCCTGCTATAAAAGCTCCAAGTTCCGAAGAAGAGAACTAAATCGAGATGCCAATCAATAAGGAACCTTACACCTGCTTCCTGTTATAACTGTAATGAAGGTTCGTAGTGTGGTACGTGGGGCATTCACAAATCTGGGAGGACAATAGTTCCGATCAGGGCCAGCAGGATGACTATCTTAAGGTACGCAAGGGATTGCTGCTTTCGGAGATGTGCGCGGTATAATGCTTCTGTTTTCGATCGATGGATAGTGACTAGTGTTGGCAACGAAGCGGATCGGTTCGTCGCGGATCGAACCAGGGCGCAGGTCGATCCGGATTCGATCCGAGATTTGGACGAAGTTCCGAGGTTTGTCCGAACCGGTTCGTGAACCATCTGTCTTCGAACGATAATAGGTAAGCGAGTTCTTGTCCGATCTGCTCGATTTATATCGCATCTTGTAGCGGGAGAAGTTAGCTACAAGATGCACCAAAAATCGAGCCAATCGGACAAGACCTCGCTTACTTATCTTTGTTCGCAGTTGTAGGTCGAAATGGTGGGGTTTGAGGCGAAAGGCTTCGCAAGGATCCGGTTCACACGGACCAAATCGGTTCGTCAATTGTACGAACCCCGGGCGGTTCATTGCCAACAATACAGGTACATCATTGTAAACAGTCTAGATATACAAGATCATCAAAAGCCTAGTCAGCTATGAGGCAAACTCAGGTACTTTCATATCACTGCTCTTTCAGCTGTCTGCATACTTTTTATAGTATGAGCTGATAGAGTATTGAGCCAATAACTACCTTCCATTCCTTATCAGTGGTGTGATTAACTGCATAGATGCTGATTTGATTTTGTTGGTTACAGTATTTGAACAATGAATATATTGTGGCGATTTGATGACATGCAGAGATATTGCTTGTACCATCCCAATCGAATTATCGGTCGAGTGATTGTATATGACTCTGCTTCGAGGGTATCTGGTTATGTACAACCTGTTTGTTTGTTTGTTTGAATCATATTGTATTTGGCCACGTAATGGCCATGGCAACTAACTAATCCTTTTTCCTCGGTACTTCTCTAATGTAACTCTCGGGTGTCCCCTCCAGTTGGTTTAAAGCAAATATGTACCCTCCCCTTCTCCTTGCCCCCATAACCGCTAGCACACCAAAACAACAATACAAGTTTCCACCATCCTCTGCCCTTGCAACTTGTCCCCCCATACACCTCTGTAACTCTGCCTACATCGGTATCCTTTAAAAATTGAATGACCGATTCTTCTGCTTTCTCTTCCACGAAAACCCGCGATATGGGTACCTTGCATCTGTCCTTCCACTTCACCTCCTTTTATAATTCCTTCCACAAGGTGTCCTGCTGTGTTTTCCACTTTTTGCACCACTTGAACAAGTGGTCTCTTGTTTGCTTCGGCTGGTCCCACCACCAACACTCCGAAGTGTCTTTCTTTCCGATGCGTTCTAGGTAAGAGCCCATTAGGGTGTGGCCCGTCTTCAGTTGAAAATACCTTCCTGCAATCCTCTTGTTGCTTCCACCTAACAGCTCGCTCATCCTCCTCTTTTTGTTCAACCTGTATCCCTTTTTGCTGTTATGCTTTGCCTTCCACCAATTTTCCGTTTTGGTCCACTTGGCTTCCGTAACTCTTCTCTGTACTTTCGCCAACAACTACCCTTTGTACCTATTAACAAGCTTCATCGTGCCATCTTAGTTTTCTGTGTCCAACTTCGCTTGTTCATCCGCTCTTTCGTTGCCTTCAACTCCCTCGTGTGATGTCACCCATTGATACTATACTCGGATACCTCTTCCTTCGAGTATGTTGTTCCATTGGATCATTCTTATTGCCATGAGCTGTCCCGGCCTGGGGGGGTCATGCTGTTTTCTTCAGATAGCCGAAACCGAGTCCGAGAAGATGGTTACGTTATCAACTTCGTTGGTATCTGATATTTCGCATGCTTTTCTGACGGCCCTCTCAATGGTGTATACTTCGGCATTGAAGACTTCTTTTTTCTTTCCGAGGTATTGTCGTTCCTGCTTCCACTCCCGACTTTCTTTCCAAACGACCGCACTGCCTACTTTCTCATTCTCCAACCTTGATCCATCTGTCCCGAAAATTAAGCCTTCGCTCGTCGTATGCACAGCCTTCAGGGCTTGTTTCTTGTCCAGAATAAATACTCGTGCATCGGCTTTGATATCGGCATCAGGTAAGGTGTTACCCTAAACCCTTCCACTGATTCCCACTGAATTTCTTAGTCTAACCGCCAGTTCGCTTTCCCCTTGCATCAACACTGCTCCTCCTTTTGCATCTGGCATCTCTAACAATCGTTTGGCGAATAGTCTTCTCCTGTTGTTGACAATTGATAACGCCGGTCTCAGTCCTGCTTGCTTGATGAGGGGGACCATCAGGGTCGATTTGAACATGCCTGTAATTCTTCTGGCTGATTCGTTGATGAGTGTTTGCAGTTCATGTTCTCTTCCATGTTGTCCGTCCCACCACAGTTTAACTCCGTACAGAGCCACTGACTGAACTGCAGCTATATGTACAACCTGTAAAGTATAACAGTAACAGATTTTAGATAGATTTTATATTCCATCTAAATCATGTGGTTCAGCATAGATACAGTAGCAGCACTCCAGATACACAGCAGTGGAGATTGTGAATATGTAAAGCTGTTTCTAAGTGGCCATAGCAGCATAATCTGTGGAATTGAATTAGGCTGAAATAAAGCATATTTTGTTGATCTCAGTATCTTAAGGCGGCGAAGCCGCCTCCATTTCTAGTAACTAATAGTAAGACGAAATCACCTCAAAACACAAAAAGTATTTTCTATCAAAGTAACAAAACAAAGCCACCAAACCACGGGCATCAATAGCCCAAATAAACCCTTCCTCCCTCCACAAAATTACACACTCTCTCACCACAACCAACTAAAAACAAAAACAAACAGAAGGATATCCCCAAAACGCCCATCGCAAAATCCCCAACGCTACGGCAAATTCCAATCCCTATAAATCTCCGCCATAGTCCTTTCCCTGGTATGATCCTGTATCGTACTCCTATCCTGGAGCGCCCATATCGCCGGAGTAGCAGTCGTTGTCATATTCTCATCCTGCTCTGGCCATGATGGCGTCGTATCCCCCTCTTCTTCCGCCTCAAACATCATCACATCCTCCTCCTCCTCCTCCTCCACTAGCCCGGTATCCTTAACCGCATACAGCGTTGGCGCCTCCCTGTTCTCCGCCTTCTTCCGAATCTTCTCCATCTTCTCTTCCTCTGCACTTCTATGAACCGCATGATGCCTCCACTCAACCTCAACGTTTCCCTCCTCCTTAACGCAACCCACTTTCACCACGCCGCCACAATCATACCTCACCGACTCTCCCTTGCGTGTCCCCCTTTTTCCAAGTTTACACACAAATTCGCGTTTCCAGGCGTCGTGGGATTGCTGAGCGAGTTTCAGGACGTACTCGTAACCGTCGATTTCCTGGATGAGGTTTAGGATGTGGTTTGCGACGTGGCGTTGGAGGATGGTGACGTCGGGGTGTGCGATGGAGGCGGAGGGATCAAAGTTGGTGGTGATGAAGGTGCTCATTTCTGAGATTGTTGTTGGGTATTTGTGGAGTGGGAATGGGTGGGGGGGAGGGGGGAGGGGGAAGGAGGGGTTGAGGGTGATGGTGCAGGATTGTGGGTGGGGAATGAAGGTGTTGTTATTAGTGATGAGTTTGCGGAGGGCGGATTGCAGCTCGGCGGGAGATGCGGCGGTGAAGGTTTCGTCGACCGGGGGACGGGGTCGGCCTCGGCTGCGCTTAGGGTTGTTGGGTGGGGAGTCGGACGTGTCTGGGGGGTTCTGGATAGGTGCAGGGGATAAAGAAAGTCGCTCGGGCCCGTCCAAAAGGTGTTGGATGAGTGTCAGAGTTGATGGGGTGGATATCTGGGTAAAAAGCTGGTTAGCAACATTCTTCAGGTGCCTGTATGATGGTGACTTACCAAATCGTAGCGGATGGGAGTGGCAGTTGTATCATGTATCGGCACCTTACGAGGAGGGTGTGCTTCCCTCAAATCATCAAAGAGGCGCAGGATGTTGACTGGACCGGAGGTGCCGCCCTGTCCCGCATCCTGGTTATCTTCTTTCTCGGGGCTCTTTTTAATAGCAGTGTCCTGTTCATGCCCAAATTTAATTGCAGCCTGCCGCCTGACCTCTGGGGGAACCGTTCTCCCCAGGGTCTTCAGCTCCCGTTCCAATGTGATCCATGGCGGAACCCATTGGTTGCTTCGTTTGTTTCGATTGCGCACAGCCTTTATCTCCTGCTCGCTGAAAAGTGGAAGTAAAAGGTCTCCCTTTTTGCCAGTGCCAAACGGCCTCCTATCTAGAAGCCTATCGTCTCCCCTGGTGGGTGGAACAGGTGCAGATGCCGGTGTTGGTGGGGGTGGTGCCGCTGCTGGGGTCGATACTGCTGCTGGAGCTGGGGCTGATGATTGTGCAGGAAGTGCTGGCGCTGACGCAGACGCTGGTGTTACGGGGGCTACGGGAGACGCCGCATGCCAATCTGCCTTGACAACTCCAGCCTTCCCATATCTCTTCGGTCTACCAGGTCTGCGCTGCACCGGAAATGTTGCCGGCGCCACCGGCGCGGAAGCAGAAGCCTTGATAGGTGTCTGAGGAGAGTCTGATTCAGAATCCGATGAAATAGAATAATTCGTGCTGGAAGAGGAACTCCCCTCATCGTCTGAGTCATACTTCCGGAGAAACTTCCTTTTCTCTTGATTTCTTACAGGCTTCTGTACTTTAGAACGAGTCAGGATCGCATCCCGATTTTCGCTTTTGGAAGGCCTTCCTCGCTTCAGTTTGAATCTGCCAATTCCGCCCTTCTCAGGTCCGATAATGACTTCAGGCTTGCCTTCCCATTGGTGACGAAATAGGTGCTTGTTGCTAGGGCCTCTACCCAACGATTCAAGCTCGCGGATAATCATGCCTACAGATGGAACCCAGGTGTAGCTTTTCTTGGCCTTCTTCCGTACCCTCATCAACTCTTCACTGGTGAGTTGATTCCATGGAAACTGAAACCGATCCTTTGCAGTATGTGGACTGTGCACGGAATTTAGAGGCGATATATTATCGCCGTTCAAGGCGGGTGCTGCTGCCGCTGAAGGAGGAGCCACAGGGAGAGAGCCTGTCTGCTGGCGAGTCTGGCGAGTAGTAGCAGCTCTATTGGCGGGCACGCTAGGTGTTGACGGAGCCGAAGCCGCGACGTCACTCCTTCTCGGCCGCCCGACGCCTCGTTTAATTGGAACTCCATCATTCGGAGTCTGTTTAGCAGTCGTGGCGGGAGACGTGTTCGTCGGTGGTGCGGCGTCACTCCTTCTCGGCCTCCTAACGCCTTGTTTAACCGGTACTCCAGGTGTCAAAGGATTATCATTCGGACTAGCATTCGGCATCTGTTTAGCAGTCATGGCGGGAGTCGTGTTTGTCTGTTTAGCAGCCGTGGCGGGAGGTGTGTCCGTCGGTGGTGCGGCAGGTATTGACGGAACCAAAGCTGTGACATCACTCCTTCTAGGCCTCCCGACGCCTCGTTTAACCGGTACTCCTAGTGTCAAAAGACTAGCATTCGACGTCTGTTGGGTAGCTGTGACAGGAGTCGTGTCCATCTGTGTAGCAGCCGTGGCAGGAGTCGTGTTCGTCGGAGGTGCGGCGTCACTCCTTCTCGGCCTCCCAACTCCTCTTTTAACCGGAACTCCCGGTGTCGAAGTACTAGTATTTGACGTCTGTTGAGTTGTGACAGGAGTCATATCCGTCGGTGGGATCATCTGTTTAGCAGCCGCGGCGGGAGTCGTGTCGGTCGGTGGTGGTGCGGCGGGTGTTGAAGGCGCCAAAGCTGCGACATCACTCCTTCTCGGCCTCCCGGCGCCTCGTTTAATTGGTATTCCTGGTGTCAAAGGACTAGCATTCGGCGTCGGTTTAGAAGCCGTGGTAGGAGTCGTGTTCGTCGGTGGTGCGGCAGGTGTTGGCGGAACCGAAGTTGCGACATCACTCCTTCTCGGCCTCTCAACGCCTCGTTTAACCGGAACTTCCGGCGTCAAAGAATCATCATTGGGAGTCTGTTTATCAGTCGTGGCGGGAGTCGTGTTCGTCAGTGGTGGTGCGGCGAGTGTTGACGCTGCGACGTCACTCTGTCTCGGCCTCTTAACGCCTCGTTTAACCGGTAGTCCTGGTGTCAAAGGATTATCATTCGGCGTTTGAGGAGTCGTGTCCGTCGGTAAGTTTGTCTGTTTAGCAGCCGTGGCGGAAGTCGTGTCCGTCGGCGGTACAGCACGTGTTGACGGAGCCGAAAACGCGACGTTATTCCTTCTCGACCTCCCAACGCTTCTTTTAACCGGAACTCCATCATTCGGCGTCTGTTCAGCAGTCGTGGCGGGAGTCGTGTTCGTCTCTTTAACAGTCGTGACGGGGGTCGGTGGTGCGGCGGGTGTTGACAGAGCAGTTGTGACATCACTCCTTCTCGGCCTGCCAACGCCTCTTTTAACCGTAACTCCCGGAGTCAAAGGACTAATATTCGGCGTCGTGGCGGGAGCCGTGTTTGTGGATGGTGCGGCACCGGCGCCACTACTCAATCTCGTGCGTTTCGAAGCTCGAATTCCCAGTGTAGGAGGAGCGACTCGGTGGGGTGAGTCCTCTCCCGGCACCCTTATAGCTCTCCCGCGCTTCCTCTTTTCTCCCTGCGGTGGCCTCGACGTTGTAGTTTGTGCGCTCAAACGTTCCGCCATGGTAGGTAGCACGGCGCTCCGCGAATCTAGATGTTTTTGCTCCTCCGGCTTGACCATAGTACGGATTATGAGACCTCCGAAGCTGACCTTTCGTTCGACCAGGCTGGTGGTTCGATCAGCACCTGGTACTGAAGGGAGGCGGGGAAGTTGTCGGGGTTCGGTGGGGGAAGAGGGTGCCATGACGGCAGAAGTAACGCGGGGACTGGTAATTCGTCGTGATCGGTCGTGCATTGAAGAATGTTTCGTGATGTTTCGTAGGTAGCAGGTCGTGGTCAGGAGCTTGACGTTGAGGTGCGGCTCTTCCAAGGCTTTGCCAAGCTTTATGGAATGGGCCCTGCGCCAGCACAACAATGCACGCACAACATCACGGAGCTGCATGTACAGCAATGAGAGAAATGCCCATGCTGTAGCACCCAAGGTGGCGTTCGATGCTACGTAGGCGAAGAGGGCAATTTTCTTTCGCTCGCTTGTCGTCACTCATGGTCACTCGTTGCGTGACAATTCATGAAGCTACTCTACGATCATGGCATGAAAGGCGGTTTTCCATTCATTCAATTGCTCAATCATGGCACGGCAGCCAATTACTTCACTCATATCCAACTTCTAGATCACTACACCAACCTACTCTTTCCCCTCCTCCTCCGCCTCACCAAACACCAACCCCAACTCCACATGCACACACCCCGCATCTACACCTATTAGCCCACATCCTCTCTTTCAACACAACCATACCTACCCAACCGATTCCCCCATCCCGAGTATCTAAACTCCCACCTCCCCCCACTCGCCGGCCTAACACACACCCTTCCCCCTCTCAACCTCAGAAATACCTGCGGCATCCCAGTATCAGGATTACAACCCTCCACGGCGTCAAAATACGCCCTCGGATCGCCTCTCTGCGTCATAAATATCTTCGTGGTATTGTCTTTCGGCGTATACTTTCCCCTCGCTTAGCTGGAGCACACCGGGGGGGGGAGGGGGGAGAGGAAACATGCTTCTCCGTTGATGACAGCGCGGATAACGACGTTGTTCCACCACCATTCGCGGTTCGTGATTACACCAGAGACGAGGGTGTGGTTTGTGATGGAGTCTCCCGCGGGGGAAAGGTATACTTGGAGTGTTATGTTAGTAACGTCGGGTTGCGGGGAGGGAGGCGAACGGTGGTTGTCCCCCCCGCCGGCTTTCCAGAATTGCAGCCGCCGGTTGTGGATGGTGGGGTAGGAGGTGTTGTGGACTGAGATGGAGAAGGGGCGGGGGATGTCGAGGGTGGTTTGGAGGGGGTTGGGAACGCATTGGGCGGTTGTGAGGGAGAGTGGGAGAAGGAGGAGGAGGAAGAGGAAGAGGAAGAGATTCATTGCTGTGATTGAGGATGTGGCCAGAGGGAAGGCGGGTTTATAAACGAAATCTTCACTGAGGAAAAGGACGCTGCAGCGAGGCGAGAAATATCGTCGCAGATGTCTGGAGATATTAGAAACAACGGATTCTCTTGAGAATCTCGGGTGGCTGCCTGAGGTGCGCTGCACTACCGCGCCACGTCGAGGCGGATTCAGGCACCAAATAACGCACGCATAAGGGTTGCACGATGCACTCCAACGATGGGATGGGCTTACTTTTTGTTGTCTGCAGAACAATATGTAGCAGAGCACAGATGTTGCGCCACCTCCATTCATAGCTCTCAAACCCGCAAACATAATCCGACAGGGTGGCAGCTGCATACAGATGTTGAACGCTGGGCTACATCAATTCGGGAGGTTTAAATTGAAGAGAGTGTGTGGTATGATTCCTGAACAAAGACTCCTCCGCATTAGTTTGGTGTAGAAGTCAACTCTCATCGCTCGTCCTCGTTGGCGAGTGGTTGATGTACTCCTACATATGGTGCCCACCCACAAACGCCATAGCCGCGCATCAGGCTGATATCAATTTATCCGCCCGCCCACTCAGCAACCGACATACCGACCCTGCCCTCTCTATATTTGACCTTATCTCCCGCCCTCTAGCTCTCTCTTTCCACCGACGCAACAATGCCCCCTCTAATCGACTCCCACATCCACCTCTTCACCACCGCCGACCACCAAAACCTATCATGGATGACACCCTCCTCCCCTCTCCGCTCCTCCCACACACCCACGGAATACGCCCTCTCCACCACCTCCGCCCCGGTACGCGGATACATCTTTGTCGAAACCGACCGCTCCTACCCCCTCCCGCTCACCGTCTCCCCGACAACCCTGAAACACCCACTACAAGAAATCACCTACGCTTTATCCCTCTACACCTCCTCCTCCTCCTCCTCCTCCTCCCCGCCAATGGTGGGAATGATCCCATTCGCCCCTGTTCCCTTAGGTAGTTCCGGCATGCAGGAGTGGTGGGATCTAGTCCTGGAACTTGGACCACGGGAGACAATAGACCGGATGATCCGCGGAGTGCGGTACTTGGTCCAGGATAAGCCGCGGGGGACTATGACGGAAGAGGGGTTTGTAGATGGCCTGAGGTGGGTGTTGCAGAGGGGGTGGGTATTTGAGTTGGGTGTTGATGTGAGGAGTGGGGGGGTGTGGCAACTTGAGAAGGCGGTGGAGGTGATGAAGACTTTGGGGGAGGGGGGAGGAGGGGGGTGGGTGGTTATTGGTTTGTTGCTTGCTCCGTGTGCTGGGATGTGGCTAACGACGGGGGGATCTAGGGCATATGGCGAAACCGGATTTGAAGGCCCCCTGGGAAAGGAGTAGGGAGTGGAGGGGGTGTATGCAGCAGCTCGCGGGGTACAAGAATGTGGCGGTGAAGATGTCCGGGGTGTTTTCGGAGATTGATGGGGAGGTTGTGAAGCCGGACGTGGAGAGCATTGTGCAGAAGGTGATGCCGTGGGTGGAGAGCGTGTTGGAGATCTTTGGGGCGAAGAGGGTAATTTGGGGAAGTGATTGGCCGGTGTGTAATATTGGGTATGGAAAGATGGTGGGGAGGGAAATGCAAGATGGGGCGTGGGAGGCTTGGAGGGCTGTGAGTGAGAGGCTACTAGAGTTGTTGGTGGAGAAGGGGTGTATAACGGCTGACGAAGCGGCGGATGTGTGGGGTGAGGTGGCGGTGAGGATATATAAACTTGACTGTAATTGTAATGTGGAAGGAGAAGTAGTTTCATAACTTCTGTTGAGTGGTAGATATGACGAGTGATGAGCAATGTGATTTGATATTGTGTGCCACAAGCTCTGTTTAAGATCACCGGCTCGATTGCACGTCATCATTTGCTCGACATGGTAACTCACGACAGCTTTCTAATTCTCCGCACCCGCCAATCCTATAAGTAACACCTCCACTCCAGCATTTTCCCCTCGCGGACTAAGATGGACTCCACCGCCGATCGCGTTCTCCCTTGGGAGTCCATAAATTGCTGTAGCTGATGTTAATTAAAGAGAGCGCAGAAAATTTTGGTGGGCATGGCATTGCATGATCTCCAGGATTGCCACTTCGGAGGTGGTGCAGGGAAGATCAAGTGCACGTTCAGTTGGTATAAACTCTTGACAATAGGGCGACAAGAACAGGAGGACAGTATGCTCAATAAATAATTCAAATTAATGGATGCGATAGATTCTGTCTCCTGTCAAACTACACATTGCTCTAGAGGCTTCACGACCCTTTCAAACAACTCCAATTCCATATCTTCTGACGTCCATTCACAGTCAAGGCAAGCTTTAACGGCTTCACTATAGATGCAACCCATCCAATGAGCCAGATCTCCGCTCCTTACTAGATCTAGCAGCCTTTTCGAGTTTTCAGCGGCAGTCCGCCGTGAGCTGACAAGTTTTCTAAGCGGCTTCCAGTAAGCGATCTCTATGAGCATGACTCCAAGGCTGTAGACATCGTATTTCTTCTGAAATCTAAGTCGCTGCTCTCCTATGACATCCGGATGTCGGTACTGAGCGTTCACCGGATCATTATCCACGGGCTCCGTGCCACTAGCATTGCTACTCAGACGAGCGTAACCATGACCCACGAGGGAGGCTCTTCAATCAGCTTCGAAATACCTGAAGGGGACCTTCGATCGCCGTCTCCGAGGACCAAGACATTCTGACTACGGACACCTTTGTGAAGCCAGCCAGTGCTGTGAAGATACAGAAGAGACGTTGCAAGACGCTTGGCGAGGATGAGGCGGGATGTCTGCGATGGGCGAAATCGATTACTGCTGTCGTCCGAGATGACATCATGAAGTGATTCAGGTGTACCATTTCTGGGTGATGATGGCTGGGGGCTGGGCAAGTTGAATACAAACGCAAACCGAGCTGGACTTTCCTCGAGCAGAAAGCCAAAGCAACCTAAGGCTCGAAACTCCAGCGGTCTTGGCGTGTCCTGATGGAGGAGCTTACTGAGGAGTTGCAAGCGCTGAAGAACCTTTCCATCGGCGACGCGGGTGCCCTCGCTGTCAAGATCTCTTCACTCAACTAATACCTGTTTCGACTGGTATAATCCGAGGGAGCGAGGTGCCTCAAGATGCTCAATGTAAACCTTCTGTCTGGGAATCTGGAGCGAAGCGATCTCAGTGTTGTCGGGACACAACTCAGAGTTGGAGTTCTCGAATCTCTCTGCATATTCGAGCTCCAATTTCAATCGAAGCACCTTATGACTTGCCGGAAGCGCCATTTGTTTGTACCGATCCTTAGCGGCACCTTCGATTATCTGAAGCCTGAGCAAGTCGTTCGTCTTCGAGCTCTCGAGGCATAGGGCCAGGAAATCCTGGTGGGCTTGGCGGCTCGAGGTGGCATTAAGCATGCTCATCAAGCTGTCGTTATGTCCTCGAAGAGTTGATATAAGAGTTGTGAGCGTCTCCTTGTCTGTGAAGACCCACCGGACCTTTCTGAGAAATGAGGTTCCTCTTTGCACCGAAGCAGCAAGCCTCGACTGTCGCGTATATTCTCCGATTAAGCGTTCTCGCATACGTTGCAATCCAGCAATGTATTCCGCATTTGCGGTTCCCGTGGACGCCGTGACATTTCTACTGGGTCGCTGATCCTCCACGATAATGTCGTACCTCTCTCTGAGTAGTTTCGTATCGGACATGATCTCTGATATCTGGATAAGCACTTGGACTACGGCTTGGGGTATGTTGACCTCATTGGTACCGAGGAAATCGACTCCGCGACCCCAAGTTATAAAACGGGCCTCCTCAATTTCAAGCTGGCACAAGAGTGTAGTTGCATCCTTTCCTAGACTCTTCGCTGTCCGAACAGTCGTGTAGCCTTGTAGGCAGAGGTTGAAGAGGGACGTCAGCGACGGAACGCTGAAAGCAAAACTGGCTATATCCATCTTGTCCAATATCCGCCAAGCAACCTACGGGGCTTTCAAGCTAACCTACAACGAGTTATTTAGACAGTCGGATGATCCTATACACATGATAACTTACGCTGCCAGCTGATATGTGGCGGTGCGCGTACGCCTCTGGAACCAAGAAGCCGATCGCAGGATCTGCAGGCAATTTCTCCTGAACGTGCCCAGGTATCGATCATACAAGAGAGCGGAATACCTCCAGCAGTTTATGGCAAAGAATCAAAGAAGAACATATCTTTACGTATATACCGCTTTTGCGCACATTTGCGCATGCGCACCACAGCTTTGCGCAGGTACACTACGATGTAACCTGGGCAACTAATCTGGTCTTATTAGCCGAAAAAAAAGCATTCCTATTGGAGGGCTCTAACCATCTGCGCAACCCCCCGGTCGAGTTCCAGTAGTATTATTGCAGTTGGAACAATAGTCTAGAGTGATCCTGTCACCCCAAAGTTGTGACTTTCTCGCCATACGTCTTGAATCTTGGCTGGCAGAAGTTCTACATGGTGCAGCTGGACTTAACATTTAATTGTGAGCTCCTTGCAGTCAACAACAATACATACAGCCATCGAAATGTGTGAATAGAGCCTCTCCGATTAATGCAACCATTGATGCAATCTGCAGCACTAGGCTGTCGGCCAAGATCCGAGACGCGCAACATCGAACTCAGCCCTGGGGCTGAAATTAGATCAGGGAAGACCTTTAACTACCACCCAGAATAGCCCGTTCCATACCATTAATATGATGTCTTCTTAGAGTAGAGCTATCTTTTCCATCAGAAATCGAGGACCTCTTTTCAACCGAACGAAAGCAAAACCATCACTATGAGTATTGAGTCCGGTTGTGGGAGGCAACAAACTAGGAGCGTTCGCAACAATTCCGTCTATACAGGAGGGAGCATCCCTTCGTTACAAGATGAATACAAAGATTTTACCTTGTATGACTTCGTGCTGCTCGCCTCGAGTGTCCCTGCCACAGGAGATCTACACTATGCCGGCCACCGAGTCAATACCGTTCTCAACACGGGATCATTCAACATTGGAACAGGCAATTCCTTCACAGTTCGCGGCTTGGCTGCAGAATGCCCCAATTCAGATGCTTCATTCGTCGCCATTAAAATCCCAGTCGCTGCGTTCAACAAAAATAAAAGCACCAAGATGTTTTCTAGTCAACTTCGAGCCGCATGCCTTGAGCTACGCATTCTGTCTCATCCGCCACTCCGTAGCCATAATAATATCGTTGAACTTCTTGGGATCGCCTGGGTACGTGATGTTTCTTCGTTCCATAGTTCCGAGGATACAACTATCGATTTATGGCCCGTCTTAGTCCTCGAGCGTTCAACCAACGGGTCACTGTTGTGACCCATTCGTGGTAGCCGCCCATCCATGGATGGGCTGTACCATCCATGGACAGGGCGGTTCCATGAATGGTACCGCCATTCATGGGCCCATGAATGGGACAACCAAAATTATGCAAATTAAATAGCTTGGCCTATAAAAAAAAAAGATAAGTACTACCCCTTCGTTTCGCTTCTACACAACTCTTTTATAAGTCAGTTGTTTTTGCTTCGCTTTCCTTTTATAAATATCATTTACATATCTGTTGTCTTCGCTTCGCTTCTATTTCTTTTACAAGTCAGTTAGCTTTGCTTTGCTTTTATAAATCTCTTTTACAAGTCAGTTGTCACTTCGCTTATATAAATGTCTTTTATATATCAGCTTCGCTTCCCTTTTACAAACATATTTTACATATCAATTGTCTTTGCTTCACTTCTATAAATCTCTTTGCTTCGCTCCTACCAATCTCTTTTACAAGTCAGTGGTCTTTGCTTCACTGCTATAAACTTCTTTTATAAGTCAGTTGTCATTGCTTCGCATTCATTTTATAAGTGTTTTTTACATATCAGTTGTCTTCGCTTCACTTCTATAATCTCTTTTACAAGTCAGTGATCTTTGCTTCACTTCTATAAACCTCTTATAAGTCAGTTAGCTTCGCTTCACTTGTATGCATTGAAGATTTGTATAGTGAATAATTAATGGCTTCACTGGTTTTGCTAGCTTCACTAACTTTATCCATAATTATTTTACTCAGTTAACTTTACCAACAATTAAATTTCAAAATTACAAGCTCTCAATAGTCCTCTTAGTGGTGCAAGTTTAATTTTTTTTTTTTTTTTTGGTTGTCCCATTCATGGGCCCATGAATGGCGGTACCATTCATGGAAGCGCCCTGTCCATGGATGGTACGACCCATCCATGGATGGGCCGATTCCACGAATGGGTCAGAACATCACTTACAGACATGTGGGAGAAAATGGAAGCGAAGGATGACATGGATAGTTCTAAAACCCTGAGTACCGAAGCGAAGCTTGCCCTGTGTCTCGATGTTGCCCGTGGATTGAAGGCACTTCACGACTGCGACATTGTACACGGTGATATGAAATGCGAAAACATCCTGCTTTTTGGCGACGCGCCAAATTTCACGGCCAAACTGGCTGATTTTGGCCACTCTGTTACCGAGCTCGACGAACGCGAAGGCCTAAGAGCTAATACGCCGCCATGGAACGCACCGGAAGACAATGGTGACCTGAATTTCATTGATCTGAAAGCGGCTGACATCTACTGTCTTGGCTTCGTCCTTTGGAGAATCTTAGCGGATGGCCAACATCCCTTCGCCGTTCCCAGAACGGGATCTTTGCTTGAGAGCGCAACAATCGAGGTCCTCAAACAGGGGGATGGGCTCTGCGATATGGCTCATGCCACGATCGGCCGCAAAATCGACTTCTGCCATTGGATTCTTCTTGGAAAACCTGTGCGTGCAATATTATTTAGCTCGCTGAACCCAAATCCTTTGGTTAGATCATTGAGACATGTCGTCAATTGCTTAGATGATGTTGTTAGCGGCCTGTAAGTGTGAAATGAACCCACGCAAAGTTTACCCATTTTGCTAACAGCCTTCAGTTCTCCTGAGCTTGGAAAATGGTTAGTAAATACTGTCGACTACCTTGCGTTGTGATCTAATATGTGCAACCACAGGAAGGAGCGGATGCTCGAGAACCTGATTTTCTTACCGGATGGCCGAGTGGGTGTTGATGTAGGGAAAGTCTTCGGGATTAAACTTGGTGAAAACGGGGAGATAGAGCCGTCCAAGTCGCCGGAAAGCACAGCCGATTCGGAATCAACCTACACTCCGGAAAGTGAGGATCAGGCGAAGGTCAGTGTCAAGCCCAAGGTCAAGATTTGGGGGAAAGAAACAATGGCGAAGGAAGATGAAGAAGAGGTTCTTCACTTCGAAAAGGAAATAGAGGATCGCAAGAAAGGATTTCCTTACCCTATCCAAGCCGAGGATTCTGATGTGCATATTCCAAGAATCATGGCATGTACGTATCCAGAAATTACCCCTGAGGAAGCTCATGCGATAAGACTTGAGGGTCGAGCCAAGGGCACGCTACCAGCTGAGGACCGTTCACTTGCGACTAAGTCGACGCGTAGTTTTCATCTGTCAGGTACTAAGTTCTCGGTATCCCCTTTCGGGGACCTAGGTGACTGGCCAAACAGGGTATTCCGCGTCGAAGGGATGTCTCTGTTCGATCCAGCCTTGATACAGTTGACCGTTCGAATTCAGTAAGTGACTCGCGATAGTACTCCATAGATATTTTCAAGCTTACGGAAGAGTAGGAAGGAACATCCCGGTGCTACTGTGGAAGCTAAAAGTCATACCCTTGAAGGGCCGAGGGACCAGACCGCCCTTGATCGTATAGGTCGCGCAAAGGTGAAGATTACTGCAGTGGTTGATCCTGCAACGGAAGTCCTGCGTTTGCTGTAAGCGACCAACCTTCTAGCCAGACTAAACCTACTTAAGTACTTACGCAGTTTACTCGCCTTAGAGCTCAAAACGGCGGCTATATTGCGCAGGATGAGCAGAACCTTTTCAACAATGCCGACGTACTGCCCCAAACAGAATATCTATCGCCAAACCTTAGCGTCACGCTCAAGTATTCGCTACTTGTTCGTGCTCTGCAAAGCTCGAATATCAGAATTAGGCGGGTTTTGGCCGATAGTCTAATCCGTGCGCATGTTGATACCACCAGGCAGAATCAAAGGAAGATCGCCAGAACTCTCTTTGTCTACTTCCTGGAGATTGATCATAGGCCGGACGAAGCCCTGAAGTGGCTACTCTCCACAGCCGCTTCTGGAGATGTCATCACACAGCCAATTGTCTATCGAATATATTCAGCACTTGGAAAAGCCGTTCCTAACCACATACCCGTTAAGGAGTGGCTTTGGAATGGAGCTTTGCGAGGTTCTACGGTAGCGCTTGAAGATTTGAAGACCTTGGATTCAATACTTTACCAAGACGCTAAACGATTACTCAATACTAAGTATGGAGGTATCGGCATCGACATGTTTCAAGGATTTGAGGCAACTGTTCGGGGTTTGGCAGCTGAAGTCCTCCGTGTTGCCGAACTACAGGTCAAGGGAGGTTATGATGGCCCTGGAGATCCCGGCGCTCATGTTGCCTGGGCTGCGGAGATCATGGAGAGTCTTGTTCAACTTCCCCAGCATGCCGACGACGAAAACTGCTGGGAGCCTGAATGGAGTTACCAGCCCGAAGAATGGCATCAGCCGTGGAAGAAGTATGCACAAGATCCGGAAAATGCGTTACGAGATACCTTCCGAATTGAAGATGACATGATCTACTATGTCAACGCAATTGGAGACACGGTTCTGCATTATGCTGCGTCCAGAGGGTTTCTCAAGCTTCTGGAATATCTTTATACTACCTACGAGCCGCCATACACAGTCTTGAATATTTGTTATGAAACGCCGCTGCTGCAAGCTTGTCGTGCTGGGCATGGCAAAACTATCACTTTCCTCCTTGATCAAGGGGCTAATCCAAAATTCCCGTCGCGGCGCGGCGAGCTTCCTCTCCACTGGATGTTCAATGTCGAGCGAGAATTGATGCCTGGCATCGCTAGACGGCTGCTTTCGTGTGACTTGTCTCCTGGCGACGAAGCATCTTACCCAGACGAGCTTCATCTTGCCTCCGACAGAGAGACCCAGGTAGGTTTGATTTAAACCCCAAATGTACGTCTTCCAAAATGCTAATTCGTTTTACAATAGGTTGGTACTCACGTTACAAGGGGCTCCGCTTTGGAATGGGCAATTCTGCGTGGAGATCCCTGCGTTCTCAGGTGCCTTCTGGGCGAAGAATACGGTAAATATTCTCAAGAGAATCAGGATATCTGGTCTGCTATCTGTTGCGCCTCTCAATTTTGCCTGTGGCAGTGTCTGTCTGTGCTCTTACGCGCCGCACAACGGTATGGAGACGGTAGTCTTGATGGTGAAAGACTCTACGACGCTGTGCGATCTGCTGTGGCTGACCCAATGGATGGGATGTTCACCCAGCTCTTGCGCCATGGTAATAATCGGGTCAGAGCTTTCAAGCAAACATTGTCCTTACTGGAAGAGGCTGGGGTAGTTCCTTGCTCGGATGGGAGTAGTCCTAAAGATGGCTTTGAGTCAGTCATGGCTCTTGCTGTAATGAATGCTTCACCGGAAATTGTGGATGTCTTGCTGCAGTCCGGCTGGGTCCGAGAACTTGGAACACCAGGGCCCCAACGTCAACCTCCGATTGCTCTCGCCGCTATTGAAGGGAGAGAGGAGGTCTTTGAAAGCATTCTCGCCTACGAAGACCTTAAGACTTTGCCGCAGAAATTTCCTATTTTGAGTGACGGAAGTAACGTCTATTACTGGATGGCGAAATCAAACAATCCAAGCCTGCGCTTGGCGGAAAGGCTTCTCTCGCTCGGTATAATGTATCACGAGAGCAGTATCAGGTCACCATTTGAGATGGCAGTTCGTAATGGAGAGTTCGAGATGGCCGACTTCTTTCTCGATCGCTGCGGTGCCGACATCGAACGAACCATCACGTACGGTTACGGGATCGACTCGATGAAGCATGCATTGAAGCAAAATATCGGGTTGACGCTCCTTGGATCCCTGGTTATTGAAAATACCAACTATCTTTGGCCATCGATAGAATACCTTCTTCGCTGTGGCGCAAACGCGCTCGTCAACACTGGAAAGAATTTGAACGTCTTCCATATCTGTGCAATCGGGAGTTCATACGACTATGACACTGAAGAGACCGTGCTCATACTCCCCAAGCTTGTTCGCTCTTTTCCCGACAAAACCCTCGTGCTCCAATCTTGTAAGGTACTCGGATCGACGCCACTGGAGTGGGCTGTCCAGCATGGCAACTCCAGCGCCGTGAGGATTTACATCACCGGATGTGGGCTATGGCAATGAGAGCGCCGGAGCTGTATATATCGTGCTGTGACGAAAAGTGTCCAACAAGACTGAAAGTGCTGGGGTTTAAGGTATTGAGAATGTAGTCAATTTTTCCCTAAAGTGGAGATAAATTCCACTTTAGGGCTTGGATGTAGAGCCTTATACGCTTCACGAGGCGGCATTATATTGCAGCCTACGATATGCCTGCACGCTCACGTAGAGTACAACGAATAGCCCAGCTATTCCGGAATGGTAAAGTAGCGATGTTAAGTTTCTGGGTATGGTGGTAGTGTCGGGCGTGAATACAGTGTAAGCCCGTATGCCAATTGTGACGTATTTTGCTTGCCGGGTTGATTTGCCGGAGTATGTCAGCGAAGGATACTGCATTTTTGATGGCTGGAAAAGCAGCGTGGGATCGGGCTCAGCTCTTACTGCCAGAAATACAGGATTCGTACAAAAAGAGCAGGAACCGCCTAGACAAAGAGTTTATTGCGAGTCTGCAAAACTCTATGGCCCTCTTGGAACAGTATGGCTTTGTGGACGAGATTGGGGCGAAAATGACTCAGTTGGTGCTTGCGGAGAGAGGAGCTAGCGCTGGTATTGGGGACAGACGGTAGAATATTCAGACCCGAAGGGCTCAGAGTGGGAGGGGTTTTAGTTTTGCGTTTGTTGTGTGGACATCATCCATATTTTTGGGATCTCAAAAGGCCTAAAATTATCTCCAAATTCATTTCTGACTGTACCAATTTCTACATTTTGTGAAGTCGAAGTTTCATCGTTCCGGCCTGCGCTGGGAGACGTCCAAATGGATTTATTTGCCCCATTCTGAAGGCGTATTATCACCCTAATGAAATATTCAAATCCCCCAACTATCCGCAAACTGAAGCTCTTAATTTTGGCGCATGCTTCTGATCGGCTCCAGTGACTTCATGGAAAGGATAATTTGGTAGGACCCGGTTCGTACAATTCTCACGCAAAGGGCAATGAATTATGAAAGGGTCAATGCAATAGAACTTTAGCTATAATACCCATCGGCCAAGCTACTGTGATGTGTACTCCTAGCTCTCCGAATCAGAGTCTGATTGCCAGTCGGATCCGCTTGACTCGCTGGATTCCACGAGCTCTTCATACTCGCTGGATTCTACGAGCTCTTCATATTCATCCTCTACAACATCCACAAGTGAGCTCCACCCGTTATGATCACAGAACCGCATGTCCATGTTCGGGTCCTCGACGCAGTCGCAGCGTTCGGGGTTCCCCACCAGCGGCCCCACATTGGGGAATTCCCAATGCGGCTCCCAGTGAAAGGCAACAAACTTGGCCAGTTGCCACAATCCTTGGTCGGAAACAACTTCGCCGTTCACCAGCAAGCTTATGCGTCCTCTATAATTGATGTTCACCCCGCGGTCGAAGTGGATCAAGAGTCGATAGAGCATGCGCCCGATAGCGAGTTCTGCGAGGCGCTGCCAGGCAAGATCCTCGGGTGACTTGTACTCAAACGGACATTGTCCTTCCCAGTACTCGTTAATCTGCCAGTCGATTTGCTTCGCGGCAGCGCGGACTTGGAACGCGGTAGCGCGGATTCTCCTGGCAGCCACAAAGCCATCTTCGTGTTCATCGTAATCTAGGTAACTCGCATATTTTAATAAAGCCATGGAACGAACAATGACAGTACTTATCATAACTTACCTTGACGCAGTCTCTCCAGCTGCTTCGCGCTCTCAACTAGCGTCACGCCTTCCCAAAACTTAATATAGTCATTGTATGTTCCGTATCTCCAAAACAACGGGCTGTTCCAAACTAACGTCTTGCACAGTGAGGACCGGTTGTCGCGCCACACAGCGTACATCAGTGGACACGTCTGCGCGAGACGCGTCGCCTCACAGAGGCGGCCTAGCGAGCGGAAGACCTTGCCGATGAGCTCGGGAGGGAGGGCGGTGATGGATGCCGGCATTGGGCGTGAAGGCGGCAGAGTTTGGCGGTAGGCTATCTCGTTTTCTCTCGAGCTCTCTTCGTGGTTGACTGTCGGCTAGTTGGGGTAGCGAAGGGGGAACTTAGAGTCTCGGACAAGCGACCAGAATGACGTCAGAACTGAATGGAGATTTATTTAGGGCTGAGGGCTAAGGGCTGGTGGTAAACGCTTGTTGGGTTTACTGACCTACTATTAGTCTGCCAAGCGACTTGCTGACGCTGGCTCGGCGGATATAGAGTAAGCTACAGGCACTAGGAATTTGAGGAATTGAGGGCTCATACTGTAGATGTTAAAAACGGTCAATAATGCTGTTGTGCCAGGACCCATAGCCTAGTCACTTCGCCACACTTTAGCTCCGGGAGGAATATGTTTTGTAGAGCGTACTCCAACAAAGGCACACCATAAGCTACACCAGGTGAGGTCGCATATTTCGTTATCCAGAAATCAAACATCTGTGGTATATTTTGGCTGGTGACCCCATTAGGTCTCGCTCGGAGTTCTTGAGCTTTCCCAAGGCCGTGTCAGTCAATTCACATCACCCAATACCATCACACTGCGTCGAAGTATGTGTATTCATACTGAAGTAGACGAAATTTCTTTTGTGCTGTCAGTGTATTGACCACATGTGTGCACTCAGTTCCTCTCAAGGACGAACTCTCACGACTGGGACTGCAACCAGAGGGCTCTGGCATGGGACGCCCGAAAAGTATCCATTGATTTAAGTCAATTGAAAACGTTTTTGATCAACACTGCACCATCATTGTTCTGGGTGGAAATCCCTGTTTCGGGGAACTGCCGAGCGAGCCTGCGAGTGAGACTAAGGGGGAGATGCTGGGCACGAGACAAGGGAAATCCGATATTCTTCCAATATAGGATCCTCGAAATGCAAATTCATCCCCCCGCAAGAATGAAATTTTGACAAGACAATAAAGATTGGAACCAAAACCATAAGATCATAGCTGGAAAGCCGGAACATTTGTGCTGGAAGAATGTTGATAGATGTGTAATTCTGGAAGCCTCCTAGAGTGGTGCATTCCCTTGAACGTTCCGGCGGATGCACTAGAGACATTGTTCACACTACGCTTTGTGGGCGTTACAGATGGTAATAGAGATTTGGGAAATTAAGGTGGTGGTGGAGGAGGAGGAGGAGGAGGAGGAGAATGAAGTCGTCTGTGGGCATGATGCTGACATCGATATCAGCAGCCTTACATTGCAATAACAAGGGATTCGATTCATGAAGCATTCAAATGGTGGGGCTTTGGGATCCGAAGAGGCAATGGAGCAGCAAAAGAAGATTGTTTAGCGGTATATAATATAATACTCTGCCAACCCAAACGGTCCAGAGCCTTGGGGGCTCGAAAGGTACTTACTATCTCAGAAACCGAGACCCACAAAATGCTTCGAAGTCTGACGAAGTCCTTGATCGCGTCTCCATGCAAATTATTACGCGCAATAATCTAAGAGATTTCCAGTAGCTCGTTTCAAACTCCAAACGTGACGTCGACGACTGATGCTGGATTCGAATGTTTTCCTTCCTTTTTTCGCTAGAAGCAGGTAAGTAGGCAATGGTTTAGTTTCTAGTACGCTAATAATATCAAACTACTAATTACTAGAATCGCGAGACTAACTGCAATATTGCGCTTCGGTTTTTGCGAATTACGGAGATAGCGTTCGTATCGACAGTTTCTCTAACCTCCGGTAGTATGGCGAATGATATCATGATGCAACTCCGTATAAATATATCCGTATCAAGCTTTCAACGTTAAAGCCGCGTGGGCCGCCAAAACCGCCACAATGTCCAGCAGCCGTTCCCGGTCGTGAACAGTAGTTGCGGGAAGAAATGTAGGGAAGCTGATTTAGTGTTTGGGACTGGTGCTTACCGGAAGTTGCCGTGCGTTCAAGGGTGGCCAAACGAACTTCAAAGCAATTATCAGCTTTGCCATTGGTGTCCTTTCTTTGAAACTGGCGGTGTTCTAAACACCACTTCTTGCCCGGGAAGGACCGGCAGCTGTTTGACGACTGCTTTCTCAGGCAGCCTCTCCGTGCGCTATTTTACCAAGCGCAGCCTATCTGACCACTGGAGCTGTACTCTTTATGGAAGAATTTGATCTCTGTATTCAAGGGGATAATATTCTAGGCTAATATCTATCGTTCATCTCCAGTTGCGGCTCTCCATGGCTCTATACTCCATTATCGGGTGATCAAGTCCGTACCCAGTTGCCCCAGATGCTGTCTCTTGTGTACGAGTCTACTTGTTCCTGTCTGATTGTGAATTATGTAGAGCTAGGATCCTCTTCGCGGCGCAATAATGCCCTCCGAGATGTTCTAATGATTTTTGAACGCACTTACGTACTCGAGTCGACCTCTCCGGTTAGGGCGGGTTCGTACGAGACAAGGGCCACACAATCAGAGCCCTTGTGGTGCGTCGAGTTGCGGATGGCATCTAGAGTTGAAGTGGCAGTCCATCATATGGCAAATTCTATCGGGGGACTATCTCGTTCCTGACTACTCCCAGAATTCAGTTCCACAAAATGCGAGTGATGAAACTTGCCTGAAAAGGTAGGAAAACATTCAATCATTGCCATTCTTGGCTTAAACCCAGCAACCTCAGGTTCGTCCACGAGTTGGAACACACATGGAACACAAAGCCCGGTAATTACTCGAGTAGCTTCAGGAATCTTATGTTGAATTCAGTCCTGAGGAATAGTCTTGGGCAACCGGAAGACGGCAGTTATGACAACTTGACCACCAAAGATAGTGGTAGTGACTTGATGTGCTCATTTCCTTGAAGATTCAGACCTCGTGGACTATCTCACGAGCATTTCAACCACTCAGTTTCCCGCTATTCTTCGATTTTCTATGTAGCCAATACATTTCTGCCGTAACACCGTCAAAAAAGAATTCTAATTTAAAAAATGATAACCAACCACGAGTGCCACGCAAACTGCGTTAGAAATACAAACATCACGGCTACCTTCCAGTATAACCGCATTTCCCAACCGACCTTTGAACGGCACTAGATTCCATCCTTAAATAGCTGTTCTCTAGATTCCGTGGGAACAACTCCAGCTTCCGGGCCGTGCTTCCGAGGAATCCCATCCATACCTATTGAATCTCCATGCCCGTTACCCTGAGAGCTTGACTGCCCAAGGCTCTTTGTTAATGAGCGCATTACTGAAGGTATACACCTGGAAATCAGTGGCTTCAGAGTTGGGATCGAGGCGGCTATGAGACCACAGTTGACCTCTATCCTATTGAACGTTAGTGGCTATGGTAAGGAGTAATGACGGAGCAGACGCACAAAGTCCAGGCGTGAACGCGTGCAATCTCGTTCGACATCCCAATGGGTTTCCCAAAACTGTATAGACGACTAACGCTCGCAATGCATACACTACATCCAATCGGTTAGTCCATGTGTCTGTGTCCGTTTCTTCTTTATCGCCACTTCAAAATCGCAGGGCGGGAGGTTTACAAAAACCCTAGCCCAAACAATCCAATCAACCAAAACTTCTGCTTCCTCGGAAGTTGCATCTTCCACACTGTTGGTACTGGCAATAACAAAGTGCCAATGTCCAACACAATCAAAAGCCATCCGTTTGCGACGGCAAGCGGTCCAGGATTCAGACATTTCCCGCCCTCAATTGATTTATCCCAATAAAATGCTGTCGGAGAACACATGAAAATGGTGATGAAGGTGAAGGTGGTATAGACCGTTAAGTTCAAGCCGAGATAGACCAAGCAGACGTTATGGAAACGCTGCGAGACAGTGATTCGACGGTACAGGACCACTAGTGAAGCCCGTATACAGTGGGCTGCAAGCAGATAGAGAAGATATTCGGAGAAGAGGAGCTTGAGAAGTATAACGACGTCGTCCGGCGGAATGAGCATAAACGGTTGTCCGAGGCCGTATTGGAAGGATTTCCACACCACATTACAACCTGCTATTGACACTATCTATCGACGTATTAGAAACCAAGTCAGAGAGGCAATACATAGACACTTACCGTGGCAAGTACTATCAATCCATCGTCCGCCCCAAAAAACCGTACGACAAACAGTCGTGTATAGAGTCGTATTATAACGAGCAGCGTGCTTAGCACAAAGAGGACTTTGGTGCAAATCCAGACACTACTCGAGCTCACGTTGTTCCATTCATTTTCCATGATCAGCAGCGCATTGATGAGAAGTCTGTATATGTAGCAGATGCTGTGCCCCTGGCGCTGAACCTCCGTTGTTTGATGTGGCGCTCCTCCTCAACGGCTCGGTTCCAGCGCGGCGGTACGGGGCGAGCGTTATATACTTCGTTCGGTACCGTGTTTGGAGGAACTGTTGCCGCAAATCAGAAGTATAGTGTAGTCCCTAAGCTCCGAAATCAAGTTGCGGTGGCTTCGCTAAACTTAAAGTCTCGGGTACTCGGGTATGAATTCCAGGTCGGAAAATCAAACAGCTTAAATCCCGGGCAGAAGAAGCATGGGAGACAAGGGGATGGTAGTGGGTTAATCGCTATCTTCCTCCAGCACGGTTTAATTACCGTTCCAGATCCCTTAGATTTTTCTTCCTCACCTGTGTCGTCCGTACAACCCTGTCTGCTTTTACTTCACACTTGTCAGGTTATTCCCGGTTTACATCCCCGCCGGGTATGCTTACGTGGAATGAGTGTAGATCGCCATTTATGGCGGACATCAACTGCAGAAATTCTATGGTTGGGGGCACCTTAACCCGGTGCATTTTATGCCTCAACTTTAGCGTGCCATTACTCCACCAAAAAAAGTCCAAACAGAACAAACTCTCTGTTACATGCTTTTTTTGAGTGTTCTCTACAACCTGACAGAGCCCAATTATTTTTACTGGTTGTGGTTGTGGAGGAAAAGAATTTCGAAAAGTCGGGTCTTTTCCTATTTTGTATGGGAACCCCTGGCAAATGTCACAAAAAAAGTGCCCCCAAACAGGGTTGATGGGGTCAGGATGCATGCAAAACCGAGTGACCCCTGGTGATATTACCGTATTAGGTAACAATGAGCCTCAAATGCCGAATATAGGTTAAAATACATAAAATAAATAAAAATTTGCCAGATAATTACCGTAAAGGGTAATCTTTAGGGGCCCAGATCGAATGTCACAACCTCACCGTGACTAGGAGTCCCCAACCATACCAGACGTATGGATGTCCAGCACAAAGGGATATCGGACAACGTACCGAGTCGTACGACTGAACCGGAGCAACGGCACTGCAGAGGCACAGCGCTTGGACCATGGCGGCCTGAATATGATCACCTCCTCGACTGTAATCGGGGTCAGTCAATCTTGCATTTCGAAAAACGAATCAGTATAGAGGCCTACATCATCATATGTATCAAGCTGCGAACGAAAGATAGAGGATGTACTTTACCCAACTCTACTAGGGTTGGCGGTGAAGAGAGAGACGGCACTGCGATGCAGTCTTACCGAAATTGATTTGTAGCATGGATATATATCCTAGGGCGGAAAATATGGGGCGAAGTAGAGTGTTTTCCAGGCTGTATATATTCCCTACCATACACACGATACTTTGTTGAGGAGGGTCTGGGGTACAGATGCCAGCGTTTGCGCGAGACATTCCAATATATCTAGTCCCTAACTGGGACTGTTCAGCTGCGAGACAGACGATTCGGAGAGTGTCCGCATTAAGTACTGCGTTATAGATTGATGTAACAATCAGTAACTTGCAGTGGTTATCAGAACGGCAGTGCAGGGTGACTGCCTGGCGGGAAAATGTTCTCAATATTACATGCCGAAGTAAAATAAATAAGGGGATGAACGTCGAAGAAAGCGTTGATGAATTTATACCAAGGCATTGAGACCTCCGTTCCCTCCGTTTGTGGCAACAAGGAAGTTGCCGTAAGTGTGAATTTTGTCCTGCAATTCACCAATGGTCAATTTTGTCAGGGTGATAGCCATTACGTTAGCTTTTCTGGCTCCAAAGCCTGACGGTAAATGTTATTCACCAAACGATTTGCCAGAAAACCGTTCGCCGCTCTCCCAAACGCGACCTGGGCCGTTCATCCCCCTCATAAAGTTCATTTTGAAGTCTGTATGGTGTTGACTACAATGCATGTATGTGGTTGAAAATTCGGAGATGATGCCCCACACCGGACTCGCACAAAGTCGAGGAAAATAAGATATTTTAGCCCGAAACTGGCACGCGCACGGCAATGCATTAATTCTCATCGGGGATTCTCATACCCGGGTGCGAGCAGATGCTTCCCTGAAGGAAATGAAACTCGCCCCGCTGGGTGAATGCTGGGGCCAGTATCCGCCCCATGAGTGCATCATTTCTGGGTTTTGGGGCTATGGAATCTTCTCACCCTCTTCTGTGTTCCCCATGATTCCCCTTCTTTTCAAATAGCTACTTATGTACTTAACTACCTAGGTATGTATCAGTTTGTAACTCTTGGGTACTCCATACAAGATGAATGTTTGATCGCGGGGAACCTTTTGATTCACAATCAAGGTATCCGTACAAAGGGTTTAAAATACAAAGGCTTCATATGTATACATACAATAACGGGATGATTCAGTTTGGGCTCGATGAGCTGCGAGCTGATCGATTTTTATCTCTTTATCCAGCCTACCCACAAGGGAATGGACGATCCCACAGAACGTACCCGCAGCACAAGCGCTATGCTACTGGTCACTTGAACAAGTGTTCACGCAAACAGCACTGTAGCAATACAGGTGCCACCAATCAAGTAGAGGTATCTCACATCCAGAGAGGTTCACTCTGGAACTATTGCTACTCCAAACCCCGGCATCGAGTGCATGGGTACGGGGGATCAGGTACTGAGCTGCGGTTCGGGAATGCAGGGATCCAGTAGCAAGCGAGGAGGTCATATGTATGATATGTGCCTACCTTGGCCATGGTCTGAAGCAGAGTCGAGCTTTAACCCACCACCTGAGAACGCGAAATCTATGGCTGTTTCACGAGTTTATGCAGAGTACAAGTAAATTTTCGATATTCTGACGTCCCCTACTATTTCGTAATGCCTTGAACTTCCGCCATTGGCGCACGTTGATATTGATATTTTCCCATACTCGATATCCGTGGACTTGTCTGGCCGATAGGTACTCCACGAGTACCTGCGTGCAATGGTTGTGACGTGGGCGCTGGAGTTGTAGCTGGCAAATTTAAAGACTGCCCCAAATATCTCAAGCTATGTATACGTACCCCTCCAGATCGTCACTCAGTAAGCCGGAAAACATTTTCTTAGCACTGTTCCAAAGTTTCTCTCGAACGGATGCGGTGATTGCCGGTCCTCGCTATGAGGACTTCTTGCTGTTCGGCATGTTAGAATCCGCATCCAAAATCAAATTGGGCAGTTTCTTATTCCAGAAGCACCTGCATAAACTCATCACGAAACCACTGCGAATCGGTAGATCTGTAAATGTACTCTAAATAATTAAGAACCTTTTGTTTCGCTCCCACGTGCGGCGATCCTTCATATCTATCCACGGAAAGCTCCGTAATGTGGGGCTGAGACAATATCTGGCTACTCGGAAAGTTTCCTTACATGGCTATCGTAATTCAAAGAGTGGAAGGTTACCAAACGAATATAAGATCCTGCTCAGGAAGCTGGTATAAGCGGAACCCGCGATTGTAGGAATTCCGCCGGGCGTTTTCGTACAAACGTAATCCCCGCACTGGTGATATGTGCTGCATCGACTTACAAACATCTCGCACGAAGCTCGATGGTGGAATTGGGCCCCGGGTGATATCAAACGCAACTACCTAGGCGAACGCCGATGATCGACGCACACTCTCTCACTCGCCGCTGTGGTAGGAACAGCCAATATTCTGCACCCATCAAAATCGGGATATATCGATAATCCTTGACTTTAGTCGATGAGCACATATCACCAGTTTGGAGGGGACACCAGGAAGTTCCCTATCTTGTTGATGAAATCTACAGACGAGTAAGTTCATAACAAATTAATATTCGAATGGCTCTGATGGAAATAACTAATTGTAGTCACCCATAACTCGCATATTGATACTCAAACTCGCGATCTTCGTACTTTACATGTATACCTAGGTACAATGAGACCGTGAGTCCCAAACTTCGCATTCAACCATTCCCGCCGATTTAGCCAATTCACAGCGTGATCGATTGGAAATATACCAACAACTGCAAGGGCTGCGAGGTAAAGAGTGAGATTTCAAACCGTTCCCTCAACGCTGGTATATTGGTATACTACGACTACAACTTGCTTCATTACTTTTAGTATCACTCGATCACGTGTCAGACTAATACTTTATCCAATCCTTTATCCTGATCCCCACCTCTCTACTGATACCTTTCTCTGCAGCTGAACCGAAGACGCAAGCGCCAATTTTTTCTTCACATTTTTTCTATCCGGAACAGCGAGAAGTCCTGTAATCTCACCTCGCCGCACCAAAACAGGGTCTTTAACGCTTTTAATATACATACTCCACCATGGGTGGGGATCACCCATGTTGTTTAATCCCCATGGCCAACAACTTCACAAGTAGCATAAATCCGGTACCACAGATTCCGGGACTTTGTAAGGGGACGTTGCAGAAGCAAATATGCATGATCAAATTCTTGCTCTCAAATAGATGGGCCGTCTCGAGAAGACGGGAGAAGATACGGCGCAAGATTTGTACTCCGCAGCTCGAGAAAGAGTTCAAGCACTGCAGAACACGAAGTTGTCACGTATTTAAACCTAGCCTGTGAAATTTCTTCCCTTTTCTCTCAATTCTTGTTGTTCTAAACCTAGGGGAGGGGGAGTCTTCTAGATCTGGAATCTAGGACGTGGTTTTCCAGATTTTGGTGTTCTAAACTCGGTTGAAAATTCTTCTAAACTCGTTCCAAACGCTACGGGAAGTCCTCCATTATAAGTTGCTACGAGTACCTGGTAACATGTTGCAACTATGCGAGCTTTCAGATCTCGACATACGTCACTGACTGCTCTCTCTCCGCACTCGAATTGCTTTGCCCCAAACCAAAACCAGGTTCACCAATCTCCGTTGTCATGATTAGCGATCACTCTCAGCTTGTACTTATGTTCCGAGTATCGCAAGAAGACAAGAACGTTTTCTACAATGAGTGATATTCCATGACTCGGATCATGTTGCCGACGTCACGACGAAAACTACTTAAGTAGCTAGTGCACCACGTTACACTTCCTCACCTCCTCACCCCTCTTTGCCCTCCCCCTCCGCCGTCTAGCTAGCGGTATCATATAACTGCTACAAGACTTCTCCCTTGCCCCAAGAGCGTGCGACCAAGATACAAGACAACTCGACTCGACTCGACTCGTCTACAATACAATCAGGGATCCTCACGATAGTCGGTTCGAGACTTCTCGTTTTGAGAATTCAACTTTCCAATTCTTACAGTGTCGAAGCCATTGTAACGGCACGTAGACCGCTTCAGGACTCAAAGAACTGGAACTCCTTTCGGTGGTACACTTTGACTACGCTGTCATATTGCCTTGCATGGCCATGCAATACCTATGTCATGGGCAGAGTATGAATAGACTAAGCCTTGGTGGCTTGAGCCGGACCCTCCTATAGTTGTCATTCAGATGGTAATTTTTGGGTCGAAGATATGTGTGGTGATTCTTGATAAAAATAAATCGATGGTAGTTACGGCAGTGGATATCTCTCAACCAATAGTCGGTTCACGGAACAGTTTTAGGGTTTGGATAGCACAGAAACCCGAGAGGAAACTTGTTTGGACATACCTTGAGATCTCTGGTTACTAACCTTATCCAACCTTCGATGGGTTCCTGAGCGACATTTTTGGATTACATTCGCAACAAGACAGTCGAGTTTCGGCAATATCTCTGGTACGGGACGAGCAACGTTGTGCCCTCGAATGGAATCTGAAGTCCAACACCTCGTTTTCAGTGCGCAAAGAACTGCGCAAGATGTTCATCAAGGACATTAGTGCCCACCCTGGCGCTGTGACGGAATGCGATAACAGGCTTCGAAATTGAAGTGCACGACGACAATCCAGAGTCATGTTTAAAACTGGAATCGCGCTGACTCGGATGTCCGAGTCTTCTAGTGAGTAGTACCGGTACGCTCAGCTTCTACGGCAGAGCGTGATTAAATCCGCAAAGATCAATAAAAACGATCCCATGGGGAAAGATTATTTGGATTGATTCATCGTATATCTGGTCCGGTGAAACCATGGAGGGATTGTTGGAGTGGTCGAGGATTGATGGCGGCGATTGAATGTCGATGTTGTTGACCTTTGTTGTGACCGTTGTTGACATTGTTGTTCTATCCAGTTGCGCTTGGAAGGCGAGGTGAAGGAAGCCGTAGCCGCCACAGCTGTTGAGACGAGGACGAGCATGTATGTGAGTATGCGGTACGATACAACTGAAGTGTAAGTTGTTAAGTTACAAAGTGCAAAAGAAATCAGTATAGGTACAGAACATGACCGGCCTTAGGGTTGAACCCCAAAGGCGCACGTAGGGCACCGCTAACGCCAACAGCCATCAAACTCCGGGAGTATGGTGTATGTTCAAAACGACACGAACATGCGGAGGAACTAGTTCGGGAGATATATATATCCCGGCTTGTCACCTGGCAGATGAAACTACAGTCGAGCAGAAATGGATGTATGTGAAGATGGGATTAATTGGCCGTCTGATCTTTCGGGAAGAGTTCTCTATTAATAAGCCGGCAACCAGGTACGTACTATACACCTGGTTTCAAGATATGATCCTGCTGGCGATCTCGATCAAACCAGTCCACCGATCTGTCAATGCTTGTGTGACAGGCCTAATGGATACGAGGAGCAGAATAACTGGGAACTCCACGAAGCTTCGGAGATACTCCTGGAGGGAAATTGGAATTTCCACGAGCATCCTCCTATCTTGCCAGAAATGGCCACCTTCAGACTACCAATCCACTCCTCCACGCTTCGAACACCACCTTCAGACTATCAATCCACTACTCCACGCTTCACGCCAGTGGTATCTAAGTACATCAAGAACCTGTTGACGAAAGAAGGCTGACCTCAAAAAGGGGTTGCAAGCCTCAAGTGTAAGCACGAGATTGCAGTGGAGGAGATTGAACTGCTGTTAAAGCGCCCCCGGGTTCGAAATTTTTCAGATGTACAAAAGTCCTTTATTTTCCTTCAGTCAGTTGATCAATGCCACTCATATCAGAACGGCCGGAAGCTATGAATGCACTCTGAACCGTGAATATAGTGTAGGGACTCGGCGACCCATTGGCGGCGATTTTTATTCGTGGCGGCGAAGCTGTCCGACTGGAAATTGACTTCAACTTCACCTCAGGCTGGGCGATTGGGTCTTCAGGGGGGCCTAGGAATCTGGGATGGCGATGGCGGGTCAGAGTTAAATGAAGGTTGAGTGTTCCAAAACGTCCGCAACCTGAGTACTGTGAACGCGGCGGCCGCAAGACTGGCAAGACCTTAAGACCGCATGTATTCCTAAACGCATAAATGCCACAAACTCCGCTAACTCCTTCTCCAGGTACGTCATATGGTACATATGTATTATGCTTAAATTTAATTCCCGCACGCGCGCATCGATCTTCTGGAGATCAGTTCCACGCGAGAGGGAATTCTCGGAGGTTTCAGAAAGACAGAGAGTGTATAATAGAAATAGAATAGAGGTATATGTTATTGCGATTACATATTCTTTTGGCGAAAACCTGTGCCCCCCACTAAACATCTGCTCGGGAGTCAGCCGAACACATGGCCCGGCGCCGATGCAGCAGTTCCAAAACCCTATTCCACGCTACTCCACAAGATATCCACACATTAGTTATCATTCTATTAGGCAACAACCGACTCTCTTAAACGATGCAGAGGGCTCCAATGCAGGCACATCCACAAAGGTGATTGGTATGCGAAGTGGGCTTGGTTGCGCACTCTAGATATTGCTGCTATATGCCCCGCAATGCGACCACACCGACAACCGATCGCAACCGTCGCCCCCACAAGCCCTGCGCCGCATCGGGTAGGTCCACAAATTAGAGTAGATCCACTTTAATATGTGCCGAGCGGGAGGCGGAGGGAGTTTAAGCTACCCAGCTGGCCAGACCCCGAGATTCATTCGTTGATTCATTCATTACGAACTCCCATCATCATGACGGTTTCAGATGATATCCGTTGTCTTCTCGAAGACCACACTCCCGAGTGGACACACCCTCACCAACAATGGAGTAACCTCGCTGCGTTGCTGTTACTTCTGTTCCTCGCATTCTGGCTGATTCTCATCATCTACCGCATCTGGTTCCATCCACTCTCGCACATCCCCGGTCCTCGACTCGCCGCTGCTACGTACCTCTACCATGCGTATTACCAGGTGTACAAGGGTGGGATGTTCTTCAAGAAACGGCCAGAATTGCTTGCGAAATACGGTAAGTCTACCTCCTCCGTAGATGGGTGGATGCTGACGATATAGGACCCGTCGTGAGGATCTCGCCGACAAATGTTGAGATCTACGACCCGGAACTTTATCACTCGTATGTAGAATCAGCCGCAGAAACTCCTCGGCGATGGTCTCACCGAGAATAGTGTCTATGGCCAAAAATCGCAATATCTCAAGGACCCACAACACTACCGTCGCATGGCAGGTGGCAGGTCCTCAGCATTCGCCTTAGACCCCCAGGAACACCGACTCCGTCGAAAACTTATAAACCCAATGCTTTCCAAGAAAGCGGTCAACGACGCAGCAGACGCAATCATATACGGGGTCGTGGACAAGTTCATTTCCGTGATGGAGAAGCTCAGCGAGGACGGGAATCCCATCCCCATCGCGAATGGATTCTACTGTGTCACGGTGGATATCATATCCGCCTATCTCTTCGGTGAAGCATGGAACATGCTCGACGAACCGGGTCTTGTGTGTAACATCCCTTCTTCAATGTGCATCACAATCGCTTATCCCGTGGAAAGAAAGGAGAGTGGCTGGACAGTCTGATGTCCATCGCCAACCACACAAATCTCGGCCAGCACTTCCCGGGTCTAGTCCAGACTATGCTATTTCTGGGCGGACTCTTCCCGAGCATAATCCCAGTTGCCATCCAGAAGCATACAAGGGTCAGTACCCGACACCATGCAATATACGTACTGTAGAGTACTCTAACAGTCGTTGACTGATCGACCGCCAGAACTGCACGCAGTTAGTCCAGGAGTATCTAGATGCCGACAAAGCTACAAAAGCTTCCGGCGCCACTACCGCCGCCGCCGAGGTCGCCGCAGAATTGAAAGAAACCCCCCCGCGGAAAACCCTGATGGACGCTATCGTCAACCCCCCACCATCACTCGCGAATTACAAAACTTCCTTTCCGGAACTCGTCGATGAATCCCTGGTTCTCATGGTTGCCGGCACCGACACTACCGCCGTCACAGTCCAATACGCAACATGGCATTTCATCTCTGTGTGATCCCCCAATTAACCCAACCCATCACAGAAAACCCCCACTAACCTCCCATTCCAGAAGCCCGACGTCAAAAAACGCGTTCTATCCGAACTCACCTCCATTACCCGCGACTCCAACGGCCACCTCCCCCTCGCCGACCTAGAAGCATTACCATACTTTGTACCTCCCCTCCCCCTCCCCCTCTTTCCACGCTAATCCCCAACCAAAGTCCGGCTTCATCTGCGAAACCCTCCGCCACAACGTTAGTACGTATCCTCCCCCCCCCCCCCATTCCCCCCCAGCTAACCCTTACAGTCGTCCCCGGCCGCTTACCCCGCATCGTCCCCGCCGGCGGAATCACAGTCCCAAAAACAAATACCTTCCTCCCCCCCGGCACTTCCATCAGCTTCTGCACGACTATGATCCACAATTCCTCTGAGATCTGGGGGGATGACGCGGGGGAATTCAAGCCGGAAAGGTGGGTTGGAAATCCGGGGCTTGATAAGTGGTTGTTGTCATTTTCGAAGGGGGATAGGAATTGTGCTGGGATTAAGTAAGTCCCCCCGAGTGAGACAGAAGAGGGAGAAGGTGGCTAATGAGGGCGGGGGATAGTCTGGCATATGCGGAGTTGTATTTGGTCCTGGCGAACTTGTTTACGGCGTTTGAGATGCAGCCGTATATGACGACAGAGCAGGATATGCAATCGGTGGATTGTGGACTAGCGGTGCCGAGGAAAAGGTTGATGGTTGTGGCGAAGAGAAAGGTCGAGAGGCCGGGGACGGGGAAGAAGGTGGGGTAGGTTGGGGGAAGTAGGGAGGGGAGGACGATATCACGAATTTGATGTTGAGACGTATGGTCGATTCTGGCGAGCGTGCAATATGTGTACGTACGAATCTCATTGTGTGTGTGGTTCTCAAACTGGGATTGATTATGATCCAGAATGTTTTCATAATGTTACAGCGAGACTTTTATGCACTGTATGTACCTCGCATGTTTTAGCGAAAGGGCTATTTGAAAATCGTCTAATTTTGCCAGACGAACAAGTGCATTTATATACCAAGGAACCATGAAATCAGCGCGACCAAATGCTCAGGAACGTAATCACTTAGAGATAGAGTAAGACTCAAGTATAACATAGAATTTTATCAGTCAAACTATTCTCCAACACAGTGGTGCTATCATAACATGCAAGTTTCGGAACTGGGGCGTTGAAAAAAATGACGCTTCATAGAAAATCATTCGGTCTCGGCCTTTTTGGAAATGTTAAACTTAGGAGTTCTAGAGTAGTCTGATTGTCTATATACATGGAGAATAACTTCTCTTATATACTTGTGTGTACGGTGTCATGCCGAGGTCTATGATGGCGAGGAGTGGACGTCATGATACCCTACGCCCTTACAATGCCTTAAGCACAACTATCAACTGTATGCATGGCCGCACTGTCATGACTAGATGACCGTGACGTGAGCCAAGTAGTCTATAGTAATACTCCCCCCTCTTGCTGCACTTCATGCAGTAAGAACAAAACACATGCGCTGCAAGTGAATCACATAGTAGCCTCCTTAAAACCTTGCGAATTTGATCAGAGAAAGAGTGCCATAGTAGCCTGAGGATGGCCATTCATAAAGAAGCAAAGAAATCTATCGTATCTGTCCATAAAAACAAAGTGAAAACCAACCTTAAATTGACCTATGTCGTCACTTCCAATTCGAGTGCTAATTGATAATAGAATTGCTTGTGTCCAGGCTTGGCGGGGCGTAAGCAAGGTGTCCGGTCGTTTGTAGACTAGTGCATGTAAATCCACTACAATGGTGGATTTACCATAGTGTAATGGCGGTACCAGGTGCACTTGGCCTCGTAAGTGCACTTGGCCCTCGTAACTGCACTTGGCTTCCAAGGCCGTCTAAGCGCCCTTCATATATAAATACCTCGCGAAGTGCGTTTGGCCCGCTAGCGATTATCTTACTACCTTACCTTACAATTGATATCATCTTTATCACTTACTCCCGTTTGCAACCGTATCTATAAGTATCTATCCATACGAGGACGTACGTCCTTACACATAGACCCATAGCTTTTGTGAATTTGGCATGCTTATCTTTGGCCAGGGCCTTGATCAATATGTCTGCCACATTTTCATCCGTATGGATGTAGGAGTAGTTAAATATTCGGCGTTTGTGCAGATCTCAACTGTTATGATAGCAAATGTCAATGTACTTAGTTCGAGCTTTGATGATTCCTTGGGTGATAAGAGTGAGAGATTTTTGATTGTCACAGTTGATTGGCGGCGGTGGTAAGTCTTTGGCATGAATGTCTTTCTGTAGTTGAAGTAACCATTTCGCATCTCTGTAGGCCTCTGAGAAGGTGATGAATTTTGCCTTGAGAGTTGCCATTGTGATGAGGACTTGCTTCCGCGCCTTCGATGAGACTTTTCCATAGTTTGTGAGAAACACACGGCATCCCGGGGATTTGCGGTCCACGCTGTCATTGTGTAACACCGGGAGCGTCACTCCAGATTTACCAGTACAAGCAGTATTCTTACTGCTTTCAGGACTTGCTTGTGGTGGAAGTTATGAAGATTCGCTCACGATGTGAAAGTCACTAAAGATAATGATTCAAGACAAAGATGTTTGGCTTTCCAATGCGTATATTGTTAAGGCTTGTTCTCCTCATCAAGAAGCTTGCCCTTCTACCCTCGAAGATTCTAGAGGTCTTTATACCCCTATCCTCTTACTCTAACAACTACTACTAACTACGCTTTTCTCATGAGCTCCTCTACCTATCCTTCCTTTCGCACCAATGCCCTTCCTGCCCTTCACCGCTCTTCCGGACCTTCCGCATCCTTCCGCTTAGATCTCTAACTCAGACGAATAGAACCCCTACTGACATCAGTCCTTCGGACTTCTGTGGTCCGGACCTTTCGTATCCTTTTGATCTCTTTCCTTCCAGACGAATGGTATCGTTTCATTCTTGACGGACATAAGAGGCTTCGTCAGGTATGCTACAAACGCAGGTGCCTTCGTATCTACAGCCTTCTCGCTGCCTTCGCATTATTGATGGCATGAGCTGGCAGAGCATCGTCCCAATAACCATCTTAAACTCCTTATCATTGGTGTGGTTGACTGCATGACAGCTCATCTGATTTCGTTGGGTGCGAGTGATATTCTGTGTAGTTTCGATGATATCCAGGGATGGCGCTTGTACTATCCCGATATGGCTATCGTCGAGTGATCGTAGTCAACCCCGCTCCGATGACCTTTGGTGATGTTCAACTTGTGAGGTGTAACACTACCCCCCTCCTTGTAGAGTTCATCTCTGAACGATCACACTAATCTGTTCTTCGTTGCTTTGGTAAAAAATGACCTCTTGTGCCCAATAACCCAAAGTCCCTCCAATCCTTCTTGGTAAAAAATGTGACCCCTTGTGCCCAAAAACCAATTCCTTTTCCTAGGTGTCTTGCTAGCCATTAAAAACCCTTCATGGGGAAAAGGTACTAGCGCAACCTCTTGTCCTTAGCTGCCTGGTGATTCCGCTTATGATAATCTCTCAATAACCCCTTGTCATCGAAGTTCTCATAAGGTTCCTCAGTCCAGTCTGCTTCGTCTGGATACCCTTTCAATTTAACCAAATATAACACCTTCGTTCGTTCCTTGCGATACTACCTCCCCCTTTTTTAGGGCGGTACTCTGAACGCCTAGATAACGTATCAGGTTTCTCATTTGCACTACCTGGTCGTTAGAATATCTTGAAATCATAGTCAGCTAGCTCCTGTGCCCAACAGGCTGGTCTCCGATTCAGTATCATAGAAGTGGTGAAGTACTCAAGATTCTTGTGATCGGGAAACACACTGATTTGATGGGCTGCACCTTCGTGATAACGTCTCCATTCTTTAAAGGCAGATACTATTGCTAGCATCCCCTTATCATGGATCTCATAGTTAATCTCTGCCTTATCCATCTTTCGAGAGTGGTAGGCCACAGGGTGCAATCATCCATCAATTACTTGGGAGAGGAGTCAGGACAGTGCCGATAGCAAAGTCACTGGCGTCAGCCTCAATGACAACAGGATACTCAGGTTCGAAGTGATGAAGGATGAGTGCCTCAGTGAAACACTTCTTGAACAAATTGAAAGCCTGATGACAGTGTTGGTTTGTCTTCCAATCGAACCGTTCACCAGTTTGTTTGGTTAGGTCTGTTAATGGTCTGCAGATTCTCGAAAAGTCCTTTATGAAGCGTCAGTAAAAATTGGCAAATCCTAAGAATGACTGGACATCCTTGACTGAGTCTGGCGTTTCCCATTTCAGGATAGTATCAACCTTGTCCTCTGCCATGCTGACACCTTCTCCCGATATGATATAACCAAGGAATTCAACTTGTTTCTGATGCCATTCGCACTTATCTGGTGCTATAGCCAAGGTGTTTTCCTGTAATCTACGAAGGACTTCTCTTGTCAATCGTACATGCTCTTCTTCATTTTTGGTATTGATGAGAATATCATCTATATAAACAACAACTCCATGATCGATGAGGTCTCTCAGGATCTCTTTCATTATATCTTGGAATGAGGCCGGCACATTTTGCCAAGCCAAAGGGCATAACCAAATATTCGTAGTGTCCATATCTTGTACGAAATGCTGTCTTCCATTCGTCACCAGGCTTTATTCTAATGAGATTGTAACCAGCTTTTAGGTCAATTTTCATAAAGAGCTTTGAGCCAGTAACTCTGTCCCTAAGCTCGTTCATGAGTGGCAAAGGGTACCGGTTCATAATTGTGACGCGGTTGAGTCCTCTGTAATCTACACACAACCTTAGACCCCTTCCGTGAGGCTTTGAGACAAAGAGTATTGGTGCTCCAGCTGGTGACTTGCTTGGACCAATCTTGCCAGAATCGAGCATTTCCTTCAGATATTCCTTAAGGACTGAAAGTTCTTTTTCAGAAAGAGCATAGATGGGACCCCACAGAGGTTGCTCCCCCTCTTTTAAGTCTATTGCATGATCAAACGATCGATGTGGCAGTAGAGTGTTGGCAGTCTCTCCATTATAAACTGAATGAAAGTCTAGATACTGCCATGGAATCTGCTTGACCCAATCAATTTCCATTTCGCTTGCTGCATTAATATGCATAGACCCAATTACTCCGATCCATTGTGGATCAGTACCAAACTTGAGGATGATATTGTCATGTTCAATTGAGAATGAGCTGACTGCTGCCTTTGTACAATGCTGATGGCAATGCTTCGATGTGAATTGAAGCTTATCACCTTCTTCAGTGATTCCTGTGAGTGCTCCATGCTTGACGACCCACCAGTAAGGTAACATGTTATCAGCTGCGGATTCCATGGGACCGATTTCGAAGGTCTCTTTGGTATAATGGCTTTCATACCGAAGAGTAACTGGAAAGGTATACTGCCATCCAGCTCCCTCTACAATCTCGCCATTGAAGTTCTCAACTGACTTTGGTTCTGTTCAAGTAACCAAAGGAACACCATTAGTCTCGGTCCACTGTTTAGACATCATAGGTGTATCACGCCCTGTATCCAGAAGGACCCTTACTAGGACGTTCTTCTTGTCCTTGAATGATGCAAACATGCGTACTGTGGGTCTTGAACCAGTCTTTGGTTCTGGGGATAATTGCTTTGCCTTCTTGAGTTGAGGTTGAGGTGCTGCAGCCGAGGCCTTGCGTTTCCTGTCCCTTCGTGTAGAAACAATGATGAACTGCCTTTCGACACAGTTCCAGCCACAACGGGTTGTGGTTCTAGTGGTAGTTATAAGCGTAGAGGTGTTTGTGATCGTTTCGATAATGTGGTAGTCATATATTTGCACATGGGTACTATATGACCAGCATATTTCGAGTACTGAACTCATCCTCAGGTACCCTTTTTGATACAGAAAGAAATCGTTTCTCATTAAAACTAAACTCAAGATATGGCAGTCTGTGGGTGTCTATACCCAGAAGGAAAGATCGCAATCCTAAACCTAAGAAAAGACATAAGAAACCCAGTGTCTCTCAATCGTCAATTTCCATAACATCAGAATCTACCTCATACAACCTTTTCGAGGGTGTGTGAGTTGCAGATGATGTAATCTTGTCAGCCAAGCTCCTTGGTCGGACCTTCGAACTGGAGGTTGTAGTCTCCTGCTTCGGGGCTTCCTCCTTATTCTTGGGTTTCTTGTTCATCTTGCTAGACGAATCCTTGATGGGATTCTTACAGGAGAACCATCGATCATGCTCAGAGGATCCACAACGTTTGCATTCGTTGCGTTTGACTCTTGCTTTTAACAGACTTTCAGGAATCCCCTTAAGGGCTTCAGCCTTATCAGTTTGAATAGGCTTTTGTCCCTTTTTCTCAGTTCGAGGTTTCTTGGGGTCAGAACATTTGTCTTTTTCTGGATTCTTTTCTTTCCCCTGGTGCTCATCTCTCTTCCGCTTGTTTCCCTTCTTGCCTTGGGAGTTGTCACCATTCTGATGTGACCTATTCCTTTCTGCCAACCGATCTTCGTGTGATATACCCACTCACCTCATTAACTTGATGAAGGCTGTGTCATCCTTGGGTGGTACTTCTGCAGTTGACATTCGTTCCAAGATTTCTTCATTCATTCCTTGTTTTAGGGAATGGATGAAAGAGGTTCCGCTGAGACATACTCAGAAGTTGAGGGTTTCCATCTTCGTAAGGTAGTCCTCAATATCTCCAGTGTACTTCAGATCATTCATCTTTCGCAATGATTTCTCTTCCTCCTGCTTATCGACGAACCTTTCTTCCATCGTACTGGTAAAAGACTTCCAGTTATCAACCTGGAAGAACTTCTTCATGTCCTCTTCACGGTTATCATACCAGGCTAGGGTCTTGTCTTCTAAGAGCCCTCCAACCCATATGATCCTGTCGATATCATGGTGGAATTCGTCACGGAAGTACTGTAAATAACGTTCCACTGATCGAATCCACCTTATATAAATTTTCTTGGGATCCTTCTTATCCCCTTTGAAGACTGGAGGCATTGTCATTTTGCCTTTCTTGGAGGATATTGCTGGTAGACAAGAATTGGGAGGTGGCGTCTCATAGTCTGTGCCGCCAGAAGGAGGTAGGGGTATTTGACTTGGATGTAAACTTCCTGCATTACTACCTCCGCTTCCACCACCTCCACCACCTCCACTGCCTCCACCTCTGCCTCCACCTCCTCTTCCGCCTCCACCTCCACCGCTTCCTCCACTTTCTCCAGCACCTCCTGCTCCTCCCTCCTCATCCTCAGAGCCGGAGAGGCCGGATTCCGAACCAGAACCTCCCGGTGGCGGTTGGGCTCCCTTAGGGTCTGGAGTAAGGGCCTCTTTGACCCAAAATCATTCTCCTTTGTACCTATACAGTAGTGAAGGCGGAACCCTTTATCACTTGGTTTAATTTCTCCTTCTTGATGTCCAAGCACGAACCTTGCTGGGGTTTAGATTTATTTCTTGCTGGTTTCGTCCGATGGCCTAGTCATAAGGGTCCTTTTGAATTCCCGAAACCTTTTCTCCATATCCCTTCGAATTTTCCTTATATCGCTTTCTCTCTGCTTCTTTTCAGAGTCAGCCTTCTTCTTGAGTTCCGTTACTGTCTTAGCTTCTTCGCTGGCCTTTCGCTTGACACTGGTAAGCTCTTCTGACTGAGTATGTACTTGGAGAGCGAGCCTCTCCTGGGCTCTTTCCCACATTTCCAATATACCAGATATAGAGGTCCGTGCTGCTGATGAGATCTGAATTTGCTTGCCAAGAGCCAGGCGTAGTTCCTCATATGCTTAGGAAGACTGTTCCTTTGCAATGGCAATTGCAGCACTAACATTGGCCGCAAATACCAGGGAGTGGGCGACGATATCTGAGTAATGTTCCAGTTGCGCCCTCTGCAGGTTATCGACTCCTGAAGCCACGGCATCATAAATTTCGTTCTGCCTAAACACCAGGGCTTCGTATGCTCTGACCAGCTCAGGCAATGCTTCTCGGATGTTGATATTGCTTCCTTGAGTCTGAGTAATCAATGCATCCATTTGGTTCAACTCTGCTTCGATGCTGTTTATCAAAGAGACTACCCAATCTGAGATATCATTCCGCACAATGGGCTCATAACGGGCTACTTCTTTCCCTTTAACTCTTACTACTATCAATGCACTGTCCCTTCGTACCAGCGTCACTGCCTCCCTCATCATTGTGTCAGATCCAGCGTCCGTCATTGCTCAGAGTATGACCCATATTTGTCCTTGAAAGATCCTGCTATAAAAGCTCCAAGTTCCGAAGAAGGGGACTAAATTGAGATCCCAATCAATAACGAACCTAGCACCAGCTTCCTGTTGTAACTGAAACGAAGGTTCGTAGTCTGGTGTGTGGGGCATTCACAGGTCTGGACGATGGTTCCAATCAGGGCTAGCAAGATGACTATCTTTTGGTATGCTAGAGATTGCTGCTTTCGGAGGTGTGCGTGATATAGTGCTTCGGTTTTCAATCGATGGATAGTGACAGCTAAAGCTAACTGGATGTAGTCTTCTTCCCGAACAAGCTCACAGTGATAGCTTACCTTAAGGAGAGAGGTTGTTTCCCAGATGGTATACAGGTCAAAATCTGGTTCGTGATACCAGCACTCACCCTGTGAGATGTGGCAGCCAATATCTGGAATATAAAAGCGCATAAGCGTCAAGAACCTTTGACTGCTTGGAGGGTACAAAGATAGCTTCAACAGAAGTGTTTCTTTCCTAACAATATAATGTAACACCGGAAGCGTCACTCCAGGTGTACCAGTACAAGTAGTATCCTTACTGCTTTCAGGACTTGCTTGCGGTGGAAGTTATGAAGATTCGCTCAGGATGTGAAAGTCACTTAAAATAAAGATTCAAGACGAAGATGTTTGGCTTTCCAATGCGTATATTGTTAAGGCTTGTTCTCCGCATCAAAAGCTTGCCCTTCTACCCTTGGAGATTCTAGAGGTCTTTATACCGCTATCCTCTCGCTCTAACAACTGCCTCTAACTACGCTTTTCTCATGAGCTCCTCTACCTATCCTGACTTTCGCACCAATGCCCTTACTGCCCTTTACCGCTCTTCCTGACCTTCCTGACCTTCCGCTTAGATCTCTAACTCAGACGAACAGAACCCCTACTGATATCAGTCCTTCGGACTTCTGTGGTCCGGACCTCTCGTATCCTTTCGATCTCTTTGCTTCCAGACGAATGGTATCGTTTCGTTCTTGAGGGACATAAGAGGCTTCGACAGGTATGCTACAAATGCAGGTGCCTTCGTATCTACAGCCTCTGAGCTGCCTTCGCATTATTGATGGCATGAGCTGGCAGAGCATCGTCCCAATAACCATCTTAAACTCCTTATAAGTGGTGTGGTTGACTACATGACAGCTCATCTGATTTCGTTGGGTGTGAGTGATATTCTGTGTAGTTTCGATGATGTCCAGGGATGGCGCTTGTACTATCCCGATATGGCTATCGTCGAGTGATCGTAGGTGACCCTGCTCCGATGACCTTTGGTGATGTTCAACCTGTGAGGTGTAACACATTGACCCAATTGGAATCGAGTACCCTATAAGAATATTGCCGATATCGGTTAAGTGTAGTCAAACATCGGCTGTAGTTGTAAAATACTGAAGAACTCTTTTGGCAGTGGTTATTTGACTGATGAATAGCCGCGAATTGTCATAAGAAAGGGCAGCGACTGCCTATGAATTATTTGGCCAAGTTGCAATTGCTACGTACATTAGGGATCCCATGAATGCGTGATAGTCTGTGGTATTATCCAGGTCCTTCTCCTCCCAATCCCTGGACAAGTCCAATGTTACATTAGGATATATGGGTATTGAGGCGCCGTGAGTATGCTCTATGTCGAATTGTCTGAGAATTTTGGTCATATAGGCTTTCTGAACGAGACTGACTCCGGTACCATCGCGGTGAATCTCGATGCCGAGGAATTGACGTGCCGGGCTGTAATAAAGTATATGTTGGCATACTATACCACTTGGTCAAAAGGCAACTATGACACCTCTTGTGTCATCCAACAACCCCTTATAACCTGCACTTCCTCTGTGGCCATTACATGGGCTGAGGTTTGTGGTGTTGTATTTCTCTGAGAGTTTTGATTTTACTTCGATCGCGGCTGTGATTGAAGCCTCCGGAAATGATATGGAGATATCGTCGACATACAAATGTATCAGAATGCCCTAGCTGAGAAGATAGAGGTTGGGATCGGCTGAGGACTGTGTGAACCCAAGAGAAAGTAGAAAGGCATTGACATCGTTGTGCCTGAACTGTGGAACTTGTTTATGACCATAGAGAGCTTTCTTGAGTCTGACGACGATCATTGGGACGTTGGGGCCTTGTGGCCATCCATCTGGTAGAGTCATATAGATATCATCATTGTTAATTACGTGTTTTAGGAAGACGGAAACTATGTCCATATTTAACCTGCTTCTATATTTTCTGATAAGAGAGATGAGATACCGGAATGAAGTTAGCTTCCCAACGGGGGCATAAGTCTCACCAAAGTTCTTATTCTCGTATCCCTTTATGACTAGCTGTTCCTTGTACAGTGTGGACTTGTCAGGATCGCGTTTAGTCTTATAAACCCACTTAGACCCAATCGGCTTGACTTGCAGTTGCTGTGCTTCCTGAGAGTTGAGAGTGGAGAAGGTGTTATTGAGCAGGATAAATGTTCTTTCTTTCTCCACGGCTCTTTTCTAGTGATCTCATTGATGGCTTTCCATAGCTTCCGCGTATATGAATCGATCTTCTATGGATGTGTAATGGCGGCCGGCCTAAGGCAGGGTAACCACCCATCTGCCCAGTATATAGTCAGATCGTGCAAGTGCTCATGCACGCCATCGATAACCTTACCTATTGAATCTACCTCATTCTCGAATCCTCGTTTGCAACCGTATCTACAATATACTCTTATACGAGGCCGTACACGGACGTACGTCCTTACACTGTTATCGATCTTTATTAATTGGATACGTTTCGCTCACGGGATTTCGTGAATTACCCCTTTTCGACGCGTTACCTATCATCGAGAAGTCACACGAATACACGAGATGACTTCGAGAAATCACACACGCGGTCTACCTATCATCGAGAAATTCTACGAATCGACGAGAGATTACCTCGAGATATCCTACGGGTCTCATTACCCCTTTTCTTGACACGTCGCATCGAACTCAACGCGAAGTCGAAAGACGGAAGGAAACCGAAGACGAGATAAGACCCAAAGACGCTATAAGGCCCAAAGACGAAGTAAAACGAGCATCTCGGTTCAGTATTTTGATTTGAGCATCTTTATGGTGCCGAGGCCGCTCAGGCGACTCGGGCTACCACCCGAACCGGCATTCATCTCCACCTGGGCTGATGGGCAGGTGGTGATGTCTGCGAAGGAGAGTCCAAGGTGGAAGGGCAAGGTCGAAGGGCAGAAGTCGGAGGGCAACCGAATGTCGAAGACGAAGCGAAGAGTAGTCGATGACGGTTGATGTGATGACCGTACCTACGATCCGGATTTCAAGCGGACGCAATCATCTTATCGTTTGCACGGAAGTGCACCTGAATCGGAATACGAAGCGCACTTGACGATTACCTTCCTACAATCAGAGCGGAAGCTCTCAAGTGCACTTGACGATTACCTTTCTACGATCTGAGCGGAAGCTCTGAAGCGCACTTGACGATTACGTTCCTACGATCTGAGCGGAAGCTCCGAAGCGCACCTACGAGCGTCAGCATCGTACGGAAGTGCACCTACGCAGAACGATTACACGAGCACGGAAGTGTACTTACGGAGAATGATTACACGAATGGCACTTAATGGACGTTTGATTGGATGTACGAAGTTACCCCGAGGCGGGCTTCCGAGGGCACTAGCTTTGAGAGAGCTAAGCCCACTTGATTGATTACATTGTAAGTTTGATCTTCTCTTGGATGCTCACGAGTTAGGCAAATGACTTCTCCGCGATGCCGATACGCGTCCGATCGATGACGAGAGCCAATAACCCTTACCGATATGAGCACCACCGAGCCTGCACAATGAAAGCTACGGTATACCGAGGGCTTGGATATGGAGATATAGAGATATGCAGATATGGAGGTTACAGGGGTCAATTGGACGTTTCCTTCTTGTTTTCTCCTTCTCTTCTCTTCTTATTGGATCTCGGCCCGGTACAAATGGCGACGGCACGGGTTTTACCACCTACCACTGGAGGTGGACTTTCCCCGTGTGCCGGATCCACCGAAAGGTCACCGTCGAGCGGTACCGATCGGTTGCGGGATTTACGAGGCCGTATGAGGGCGTACGAGCCTGGATTTGTTTTTTCTCTTCATGTACGGGTATGCAGCCCACGAGGTCTGCAGATAAAGAGGGGGATGATGTAATGGTGGCCGGCCTATGGCAGGGTAACCGCCCATCCGCCCAGTATATAGTTAGATGGTGTGAGTGCTCTTGCACGCCATCGATAACCTTACCTATTGAATCTACCTCATTCTCGAATCCTCGTTTGCAACCGTATCTACCATATACTCTTATACGAGGCCGTACACGGACGTACGTCCTTACAGGATGCTGATAATGCTTTCGCAGAGGCTTTACATCGACTTCTTCTGACCGACTCATTATCGGCGGAGCTGGAGATGCTGGTGGTACTTGGTTGGATTTCTTGATTGTTGATACCGAACAGTGGGCAGTCTAATCCTCTCTGCAGAGGTGTCGGCTGTGGGTGGTATTTTCTGCATCTGCTGACGAACGTTGGACAGTCTCATCCTCTTGGGGGAGATGCTGGCTCTGGACGAGATTTTCTGCTTCCTCCTCAGAAGCTTCATGAATGTGAGATATGGATCTCTTATCTAACTTCGTCGGTTAACTGTCTTGTCCTCGGGGAGGCTTATCTCTGGTATCTGTTTCCTCGATATATTCCTTATGTCCTGGGAGTCCAAACATATCAGTACCGATCTAATTGCTTTCATGCTGGCCTGACATGTGTGCATTTCTCTCTTCGTTGAAGATGACTTCTGATTGGGCTTTCACCTTCTGGAATTCGGGATCCCATATCCTCCACAACATTCTTGACTCGGAGTTGTGTGCATAGCCTACCATCATGCAGGGCTTTAATCTTGGGCCAAATATGTCTTGGCGTTGTACTTTGGGAATGAGTCTACTGGCGTACGATCAGAATCAATGTAGGTTGTGTAGAGGAGATTCATACAAGATTTCGTAGCCGGCAGCATCATGCGTAGGTTTGCTAAATGCATGCAGCATCTCGAATGATGTTTCGTACGATGCTTTGTAGACGTCTCTGTCATCTCTTTCGGATCGGCCTCTATTTGGAAATCTGTGGGGAAGATTGAATGCCGTATTAATCGGTTCTCCTCTGAAGTGAATGGGGGCCTGCGAGTTAATCAATATCTCCCGGGCTTTTTCAGAGATTGTACAGATCATTTGTTCGGCAACAGTGTTTTTATCCTGGGCGTATGGAGGACATAGCTGGTAAGTATTACTGGGGGCCGTGTGGACATATTGGAATGTATTATTTTGGTATTCTCTCCATCCATTATCACACCGGAATCACATGATCTTGTATCCCATTGAGTCTACTCAGGCCTGAAATGACTGGTATACGGAGGTTCAGGTCTTGGCTTTCTTATTTGGGAGCAGCCATATAGACGTTTGCAACATGTAGTCATTGATAAATAGTATATAGTATCGACTGTCTCTGAAAGTTGGTGTAGAGAACGGACCACACACATCCGAATGTACAAGTTCAAAAGGCTTTGTAGTGCGCTTGACTGGTACTGTAATGATCTTTTGTTTGTTCTTGGCTTGGATGCATAGTGTGCACTTAGGATCATTGTATGTATATCTGCCAATCAGAGATTTCATGATGGTAGGATTCATATGGGCTAGTCGTGGGTGCCATTGTCTTGATTCTGAGATTGTAAGAGACTTTCGAGTGGACTTAGTTTTTCCTACAGTAGGTGCTCTTTGACATGAGTTTCTCTCTTTCTCATTTTTCCGTTCTCGATAGTCGATGATGATAGGTGTACAGTTCCGGAAATTATGATATGTATGCCATTGATTAGTTTTCCGGCGAGGATGCAGGAAGACGGCAAACATTATGTTATCGAGGATCTTCAATTCCGAAATATTGTCGTATGCCCACCCAAATCAAATTGGTTGATCGATAGAAGGGAAAATCGAAAAGTTGGAGTATGGAGGGCTTCAACGTGATAGCCCGGTATGACATTGAGAAACACATAATCCGTGGCGGTGACTGAATTGTTGTCTCGGAGATCGATTACTATAGGAAGTGAGAGCTTATTGAACATTGAGAAGTTGCTGCGGTCATTGCACATACAGTGTGACGCCTCAGAATCAATGATCCACTTCGGAGTGGCGGCGAGAGTACCATCAGTTAGTCAGAGGGGATCGCAGTCTGCGATCGTAGCGAGAGCCGCTGTAACAGTGGCTTTCTTCACTTTTGTAATGGCGGCCTATTCCAGGGTAACCGCCCAACCGCCAGTATATAGTCAGATCGTGCGAGTGCTCTTGCACGCCATCGATAACCTTACCTATTGAACCCATCTATCTTATATTCTCGAATCCTCGTTTGCAACCGTGTCTAATTTTATACTCTTATACGAGGCCGTACATGGATGTACGCCCTTACACTGTTATCGATATTTAGTAATTGGATACGTTTCGCTCACGGGATTTCGTGAATTACCCCTTTTCGACGCGCTACCTATCATCGAGAAATCACACACGCGATATACCCTCGAGAAAATCTACGAATCGACGAGATATTACCTCGGGATATCCTTCGGGGCTCATCACCCCTTTTTCTTGACGCGTTGATACAAGACCATCGAGCTCAACGCGAAGTCGAAAGACGGAAGGAAACCGAAGACCAAATAAAACCCAAAGACGCTATAAGGCCCAAAGATGAAGTACGACGAGCATCTCGGTTTAGTGTTTTGTTTTGAGCATCTTTATGGTCGCGAGGCTGCTTAAGCGGCTCGGGCTACTGCTACTTTATGGTCGCGAGGCTGCTCAGGCGGCTCGGGCTACTGCTACTTTATGGTCCCGAGGCCGCTCAGGCGACTCGGGCTACCATACGAACCGGCATTCATCTCTACCCGGGCCTTGATGGGCAGGTGGTGATGTCTGCGAAGGAGAGTCGAAGGTCGAAGGGCATGGTCGAAGGGCAAAAGTCGGAGGGCAACCGAAAGTCGATGGACGAAGCGAAGAGTAGTCGACGACGGTTGGTGTGATGACCGTACCTACGATCCGGATTTCAAGCGGACGCGATCACAATCATCGTTTGCACGGAAGTGCACCTGATCCTTGGCACCGAAGTGCACCTGAATCGGAAGCTACGAAGCGCACTTGACGATTACCTTCCTACGATCAGAGCGGAAGCTCTGAAGCGCACTTGACAATTACCTTCCTACGATCTGAGCGGAATCTCTCAAACACACTTGACGATTACCTTTCTACGATCTGGGCGGAAGCTCTCAAGCGCACTTGACGATTGCCTTCCTCCGAACTGAGCGGAAGCTCTGAAGCACACCTATGAGCGTCAGCATTGTACGGAAGTGCACTTACGGAGAAAGACTACCGAGTGCACAAGCCTTGCGCGAGCTAAGCGCACATGATTGATATTGTAAGTTGGATCTTCTCTTGGATGCTCACGTGTTAGACAATCCGCGGATCATATACGATTGATACGTGACGAGACCTTCCAATCGGTCAATGACTTCAGAGCCTGCACAATGAAAGCTACGGTATGCCGAGGGCTTGGATATGGGGATATGGAGGTTACAGGGGTCAATTGGACGTTTCCTTCTCTTCTCTTCTTATTGGATCTCGGTCCGTTACAAATGGCGTTAGCACGGGTTTTACCACCTACCACTGGAGGTGGACTTTCCCCGTGCGCCGGATCCACCGAAAGGTCACCCTCGAGCGGTACCGATCGGCAGCAGGATTTACAAGGCCGTACGAGGGCGTACGAGCTTGGATTCTTTCTTCTTCTTCTCTTCATGTACGGGTATGCAGCCCAGGAGGTCTGCAGATAAAGAGGGGGATGATGTAATGGCGGCCCATGGCAGGGTAACCGCCCAACCGCCAGTATATAGTCAGATCGTGCGAGTGCTCTTGCACGCTATCGATAACCTTACCTATTGAACCCATCTATCTTATATTCTCGAATCCTCGTTTGCAACCGTATCTACTCTTATACTCTTATATGAGACCGTACATGGACGTACGCCCTTACAACTTTCCTCTACTGCTTTATACATTTATAGAAGACACAATCGACTGTGACGTGGTCTGGGAACCTGCACTGGTGTAATGGCCACAGAGGAAGTACCGGTTATAAGGGGTTGTTGGATGACACAAGAGGTGTCATAGTTGCCTTTTGGCAAAGTGGTATAGTATGCCAACATATAGTTTATTACAACTGGAAGCAAATGCGCTCATTGTTGTTTCCTCCCTCCTGAGCACATTTCTGATTTCTGCATGCATTTGTAGTATGGCTGTCAATTTTGCAATAGGTGTACTTACACTGGTGGCTATGTCCACTTTCAATGCTTCCACCAGGTCCACCGCATCCACCGCGCCAAGCACACTGCTGCACGGCCATGGCCTTGGCCTTGGCCACGGTAGCCGCTATGTTGGGAAAACAGAGCGGCCGCTGTGGATGTATCTCCAAGTTCCTTGGTAACACTGGTTGTAATTTCTTCCTCTAGGAGATCATGCATGGCTTCTTCGGCTGTGGGCAAAGGTCTTCTATGCTTCAGGACCATTAATATTATTGCATACTGTGACGGCAAAGATGTGAATAGTTGTGTGCTGGTAAACCTGAGGTGACGCTCCTGGTATTACAATATATTGTTAGCAAAGAAACACTTCTGTTGAATCTATCTTTCTACCCTCCAGAGTGGTCAAAGATTCTTGACACTTAACCCTTTTGAATGTGTTTATAAATTCTGATATTGGCTGACACATATCACATGGAGAGTGCTGATAGCAGCAACCAGATTGCAATCTCTATACCAGCTGGAAAGAGATTCCCTCCCTAGAGAGAGCTGTCACTGTGACCTTGTAAGTGAAGAGTACTACATCCCGTTAGCGTTAGCTGTCACTATCGATCGATCGAAGACAGAACTCCGGTACCATGCACACCTCCAAAAACAGCAATCTCTCACATACCTCAAGATTGTCTTCTTGTTGGCCCTCAACAGAACTATTGTCCTCACAGACCTGTGAATAGTTCACGCACCGGACTACGATATCGAGAAAGAATCTGTGTGCCTGGACGCATTAGTTACGCACTGACATGGGTTGTGCGCCTTGAGTGCCTGGAACATCAGTAGGCCGGGTAATATGTAAGTCCGTGACACTGCAATGTGAGGCACTGCAAAACCAACTCTTGGCGCTAGGTATTCACAAGGTCGCATATCACTCATTACAACGGCTTGGGACGCTTAATATACTGTGTTCTTCGTCTGGCCGTTCCAATTGCCTGGTGACCAGCCAGCAGTGAGCCAGCCAGCCATGAGCCATCCCAGCTCAATCGCATCCAGCCAGCCGAGAGCCAGCCCAGCTCGATCATCTCCCACCAGCGGTGAACCAGCCCTGCTCAATCGCGTCCAGCCAGCCGAGAGCCAGCCCAGCTCGATCATCTCCAGCCAGCGGTGAGCCAGCCCAGCTCGATCATCTCCCGCCAGCGGAGAGCCAGTCCGGCTCAATCGCGTCCAGCCAGCCGAGAGCCAGCCCAGCTCGATTATCTCCCGCCACCCGTGAGTCACCACGGCTCGATCGCGTCTAGTCAGTCGACAGTCAGCCCAGCTCGTCCACCAAGCGCACCTGATCGAAATGCTAATGTTTCCGTCCAGATCTGCTTGTCGCATAAAGCCAGCCGAGAGTCAGCAGAGCTCGATCGCGTGTAGCCAGCTCGGCTCGATCGCGTGTAGCCAACTCGGCTCGATCGCGTGTAGCCATCTAGGATCGATCGCGTGTAGCCATCTCGGGTCGATCGCGTGTAGCCATCTCGGGTCGATCGCGTGTAGCCATCTC
>MU122148.1:10706-28700 GCA_014904905.1 Wilcoxina mikolae CBS 423.85 | reverse complement strand
GGGTTGATCGCGTGTAGCCAGCTCGGGTTGATCGCGTGTAGCCAGCTCGGGTTGATCGCGTGTAGCCAGCTCGGGTCGATCGCGTGTAGCCAGCTTGGGTTGATCGCATATAGCCAGCTCGGGTCGATCGCGTGTAGCCAGCTTGGGTCGATCGCGTGTAGCCAGCTCGGGTCGATCGCGTGTAGCCAGCACGGCATGATTTTTTGTATATAGTTAGCAATAAATTTGTGAATCAAGTGTGACTTTAAGTAATTAATTGATCGCCCTGGTAAATCAAGGCTGTGACCAGAAATGAAGGCTGCAACCGTAAAGTGTGCTGCGTTTGGAATTAAATGCTCTGCCTGTCAGTGTGTATGGATGTAAATGCCGTGTCTGTAAGTTCCTCCGGATGCAAATGCTGCGTCTGTAGTGCCAGGGTAGTGCTTGGGTACGACGAGGCTCAAGAGGGTTCGATTGAAGAGTCCGATTCGCCCTAGGCCTACGCGCGGCCTGGGTGCGACATGGTTTGTTTCCCGATGAAACCATCTCCTCAGCTACAAAGAGACGAAGGTGCTAGACTCCTTGATGATTGGCACATCGATGTAGTCCCTTTCTTCAGAACCTGTAGCTTCTACATCAGAATGTTTCAACAGCAGATTTGTTTAAAACTGTGAACAATGATGAACTCTGGTTCTGACACTATGTTGGGGGTATCAGTGACATTGGTACAAAGAGAAAGAGTGTTGGTGGTTACCGGCGATAAGGGTATAGAAGTAGCCAGTTATACAACCAATGTTCAGAAAGATATCCCTGATTGGGTGGTATTACTGGTAAACAGCATCGAGGCAGAATTGAACTGAATGGAGACATTGATTACGCACACTCAAACAAGCAATATCAAAATCAGAAACGTGCTGCCTCAGTTGGTTCAAGCATACGTAGGCCTAGTGTATAGGCAAAACAAGATTTAGGTTGATGTTTCTTCAGAAGTTGATAACCGGCAGAGGGTATAGGTAGAACCTTACTCAGATATTGTTGCCCAGTCCCAGGTAATTGCAGCCAATATCAGTGCTGCAATTGCCATTGCTAACGCACAGTCCTCCGAAGCATATAAAGAGTTACGTCTGGCTGTGGGAAAACAAAAACAGTTTTCAACAGTGGTGTGGACTTCCCTCTCAGGTGTGTTGGAAAAGAGGGAAACAGCCCAAGAAAGGCTTGCTCTCCAAGTACACAATCAGACTGAAGAACTTACCAGTGTCAAGCGGAAAGCCTGCGAAGATGCTATGAGAGTAACTGAACTAACGAAAAAGGCTGAAACTCAGAAGAGGATGAGAGAAAGTGATATAAGGAAAACTTGAAGGGATATGGAGAAGAAATCTTGGGAATTCACAAGGACCCTCATGACAAGACTATTGGACGTGACCACCAGGAATGCCATCAAGTCCCTACCGAGGTCTGTCCTTCGTTATCAGGAAGGAGACATCAAACCAAGTGATAAAGGGTTCCGCCTTCGTTAGTGTATAGGCACAAAAGGGGAAGGGTATTGGGTCAAGGAGGCTCTTACTCCGGACCCTGAGGGAGCCCCACCTGCACCAGGAGGTTCTTGTTCAGAGTCCAGATTCCCTGGCTCCGAAGATATAGAAGAAGGTGGAGGTGTAGGAAGCAGATGAGGTGAAGGCGGCGGAGGAGCTGGAGGAGGCAGAGGAGGTGGAGGAGGTAAAGAAGATTGGAGATGCGGAAGCGGAGCAAGTGGCAGAAGAAGCTCACATCCAAGACAGATCCCATTACCTCCATCCGGAAACACCGATTAGGCATGCCACCCAATAATTCTTTACCACCAGCAAGACCCACCAAGAAAGGCAAAATGAATAGGCCTCCACAGTTTAAAGGAGACAAAACATACCTCAGGAAAATATATCGAAGGTGGATTTGATGAGCGGAACATTATTCGCAGTTTCACCGTGACCAATTCCACTATGACATTGACAACATCCTGTGGACTCAAGCTGGTAGTCTCTTGAAAGACTAGGCCCTAGCCTCATATGATGACTGAAAAGAGGATAAGAAGAAATTCTTCCATGTCGATAGTGGCAAGTCTTTGACCAGTACTATTTAAGAATGATCCATCAATAAGCAAGAGGAAGAAACGAGTCTGCAGATGTAATGGCGGCCGGCCTATGGCAGGGTAACCACCCATCCACCCAGTATATAGTCAGCTTGTGCGAGTGTTCTTGCACGCCATCAATAATCTTAGCATATTGAACCCAAAAATCTTGTTCTCGAATCCACATGTGCAACCATATCTACACTCATTTCTATACGTACGAGGACGTACGTCTTTATGGGAGAAGATGAAATATCCGAAGTATTCTGAGGATATCGAGGACTACTTGATAATGATGGAAACCCTGAACTTCCGACTTTGCCTTAGCCGAACCTCCTACATCCATTCCCTTAAACACGGAATGCATGAAGATATATTGAATTGAATGTCAACTGCTGAAGTACCATCCAAAGATGATACAGCCTTCATTGAGTTAATGAGGCCAGTGGGGGTATCATATAATGCTCTGTTGGAAGAAAAGAATAGGTATCATCAGAACTGTGACAACTTCCAAGGAAAAATGGGAAATAAGCGGAAGAGAGATGAGCACCAGGGGAAGGATAAGAACCAAGAAAACAATCCAGAGAAAGATAAAGGTTCTGATCCCAACAAAACTTGAACTGAAAAGAAGGAACCAAAGCCTATTCACTGTAATGGCGGTGCCAGGTACACTTGGCTCTCAAGCGCACTTGGCTCCCAAGCGCACTTGGCCTTCTCAAGTGCACTTGGCTGCCGAGGCCGGGTAACCGCCCTTCATATATAATCACCTCGCGAAGTGCTTTTGGCACGCTAGCGATTATCTTACCTACATACTGTACAATTGATATCTTTCTCACTTATTCCCGTTTGCAACCGTATCTACACGTATCCATCCATACGAGGTCATACGAGGACGTACGTCTTTACACTATAATCGCTCTTCAGACACCAGATACGTTTCGCTCACGGGGTTTCGTGATTTGTTTACTTGTTCGACGCGTCACGACACGTACACAAACAGACGATTTGTCGATTTCATACAATTGCAGCCACAATGCCACCAAAGAAGTCATCTACAACCCAATTACGCGTCACTGACAATTGCGACAGCGAGGATTTCTTGCAGGCTGCAACCTCCGCGTCCGACAACCAAACACGTCGCATCACCAGGTCCAGGACCGCTCCGGCGGCCTTATCAGAGGTCGAGATTGACGACGCGGAAGTCAATGACGAAGTCGATGACGACACGAACGACAAAAATTAAGTCGACGACGAGGATGAGGTCGACGACGGAGACGAAGGTCACGGCGACGGTGGGGACCACGGATTCCGATCCATGATCACCGACGAGGATCTTAGCGAAATGTCGGCCCAAAACAAGATGCTAAAGAAGATGTTAGAACAGCAGGCCGTATGGTTAAAGGCCGAGCGAGAACGATTGGCTTTTGAACGAGAGAAATGGGCCGCCGAACACGCAGCTATGACGCAGGTGAAACCCGCAATCTTCACCATGGTTGACCCCGTACGATACTGCGGCGGAGCCAAGGAGTTAGACAAGTTTATCGACGCGTTATGCTCCAACTTCGACTGGCACAAACACTTGTTTCCACGTGGCGGACGCGATCAAGTCAAATACGCAGTTTCTTTCCTCGACTGCTGGAGCAACCACTCGGATCCGACGCAGCGCCAGACGGCGATGATGGACCCTTCCGAATGGGTCAGCGATCTACACACAGACTCCGACCCCTGTTTGGAAGATTTTGACTTCTTCGCACAAGAGATCAACAGAATATATGGGGACAAGGATCGCCGCGGGAGAGCGGTGATAAAGGCAATGGACGAATACATCAAATTGCCCAATGAGCCGGTTAGAGTCTATGCGAACCGTGTGAAAGCTAATTGGAGACAGGCGGGATGGACCATACAGAGGAACGAGCAGATGCTTTACGACATGGCCTGGGCAGGACTCCGGCACGCACTCAAAAGCAAGGTTGGGCCGATAACCCCAGCTTGTGGAAGGTTCGAGACAATCGAGGACCTTTTCAACAAAGTCGCAGCCTCAGAGATCATACACACCGACAAGAGACCTGGCGGCCAGCAGCAGCAACAGCAAAGGCAGCCGGAATCGTCCCAAAAAGGCGGGAAGTGAAGTTACCAGCCATCCATTTCAGAACCGACGACCGAGAGGTCGACCAACAATATGTCTGGAGGTGGCACTTGCGGCAAATTGACCCCAGCACCATGGGTCTCAAAGGAGGTCTTTGATAGCAGAAGGGCTAACAAGCAGTGCACGCGGTGCGGAAGCAAGGGCCATAAGCATTTCCAGTGCCCAATTTACAGCGTCGCTCATGCGCCCGAATCGAGCTCCAACCATGGCGGAAGTCGCGGCGGCGGCGGTAGCGGCGGCGGACACCAAGTGAAGCGCCAAAAGTCGTTCGACACTCAGCAGTCAAAAAACTCGCATACCTCTCCTGGCACCTAGCCCGGCGGGTGAGGCTGGACGAAGAGGAGTTAGGGTTAGAGAGGTTGGGAATGAGATCGTTGCTGGCGACGATAGATGAGATCCAGCCCCACCGAATCGCTCTCAAATCGAGGGTCATCCTTTAGCCCCCCAGGGCTCTCCTTTCAAGTCAATACTTATGTGGTACAGATAAGCCGGATTCGTCTCACATTGTTCACGAAGTACTCATACGAGATCGACACGGCGAGATGCAGCGCATTCGAGCTCTGATCGACTGCGGCGCGACGAGTATCTTTATGTCCCCGAGGCTGCTCAGGCGACTCGGGCTACAACATGAACCGGCATTCACAGCTACGCAGGGCCTTAATGGCCAAGTGATGATGTCTGCAAATGACAGCCGAAAGACGAGAGTTTCGGTCCAATATTTTGAGCACTTGGCTCCGGTTGACGAATCAGAGGTGCTGGTCGTGCCCATGGCATATGACCTGGTTCTAGGTTTGCCTTGGTTCAAGACTAGGAACCCTGAGGTTGACTGGACTTCTGGTCAACTTCTATCTCTGCGGACCGCAAGCGGCGACGCATGTGCAGCGGCGGCCACCGCCCAGGTGACGTCGAAAACTCCACAGGAATCTGACAAGCTTCGGCCGCAGGAGGGCGGTGAAGTAAGTAAGTCTCCTGAGATACACATACTCGGAGCCACCGCATTCGAGAGTCTCTTAGCTAGCGACGAGGTTCTCGTGGCATTCGCCATACGCATCGGCGATTGCACAGGGTTGCTGGGAGCTTCCATGGAAGGCATCACGAAAGGTGAGAAGGCGCCTGGAGCTGGACGAGCGAGCAGGAGCAGCGGCGGTAGTTGTAGCAGAAGAGTTACACATTGAGGAGCTTGAATGACTGCTACCGGCTCGCCGAGTCACGAAGGGAGTACGGGACGGCAGGGGTTCCCATCGAGGATAACTCGTTATGACAAGGGCTCCAGGATTCCACAACCTTCGCTCCCATCTCACGATTGAAAACACACAGCTAACGAGTATAGATGGAGCTGCGCCTGAAATGGTGCCTACAGACGACGGTGGCCATACCCCGCCAAGTATCAGGAATTTGTGAAGGTTGTTAGTCAAGGCAGACGCTGCACCGGTCAATTGACCATGCGATCGACCCCGGGCACAAGCTGCCATATGGGCGTACCTATTACCTGTCTGAGGTTGAGTCAAGAACTCTAAAGGCCTACATTGAGACAAACCTGGTCAATGGTTGTATCCAGCAGCCATCATCACCGGCACCAGCGCCGATATATTTGCAAAGAAGGACGGCGGCTTGAAACTCTGAAGTTGACTACCGAGCTCTCAACGCGAGCACAATCAAGAATCGGTACCCCTTTCAATTGATCTCGGTGATGCTTGACCATGTTAGCAGCGATGACAAACGGCTGCTGGGCGGATGGCACTTATTGAGCCACGGGAGAGCCGCGGAATGCAGATTTTCGAGTGCAGAGTGCAACTTGCCGATAAGGCGATACAAGGTTACGTTTTAATTCTATCCTTTTAAGAAACACTTACTTTATAAGAGATTCTGCGAGACTTGCAATCGAATGCAGATACAGATGCACGAAGCCCCAATGGCAATCGAAACCGCTCTTTAACGAGAAAATCGATGGGAATCGATGAGAATCGACACCGTATTTTGTCGTCGACGGAGCACCGACCTCAAAAGAGGGGAATGACCGTTCTGCAATCCGAGAAACTGCTATGACGACGAAATCTGCACCAGAAGTGCTGGAATGATAACCTATCATTCTGTAGACATCAAGTGCACCTGGCCTCTGCACTTGACTCGCAGGCGCACTTGGCCTCGTGAGCGCACTTGGCCTCGCCTACGACTTCACTATCGAGCACCTGGAAGTCAATGAGATCCTATCGGCGTACGACTTCAGCACCGAGCACCTGGAAGGCACAAAAAACACCGCCGACGGCCCGTCGAGACGGCCCGATTATGAGATCAGCTAGGAGAAGCCAGTCGGACGGCTCTTGACGACCCTGACAGTTGAACCCTACGATAACCTCTTACCGGGGTTTAAGAAGGCCCTGGCTACTGACCCATTGGCGGTCGACGTCTCGGGCATGCTAGTGGATAACCCAATGGACACAGCCAAAGCCAAAGCCGAAGACGAGAACCAATGGAGTGTCGTCGCTGGAGCTCTGACCTACGAGGGAAGAATATATATATCCCTGCGGACGATGCTCTCCGCGGTAAAGTGATAAGTCTTTCATGACAACCCTGAGTCCGGTCATTTTGGAGCTCTTAAAACTGCTGAGTTAGACTCTAGGGATTTCTATTGGTCTGCGATGGACGCGTATATAAGGAAGTACGTCAGCGGCTGCGAAGTCAACAAGATCAAGTGCAAGTGCACCGAGAAGCCTGGGAGCGAACGAGAAGTCAATGGTTACGCTACTGGTCTTCATCACCGAATCGGAAGCACCACCGAATGCTTCGAATGCACAATCAGCCTCAAACAACAATCAATGAAGTCAACCGCACCCAGTGCTAGCGTCAGAGAGCCAGCCAAATCAACAGTCGGGATGTCAAGCTGCGCGGAATGCGAACCGGCTGCAATCCTTCATGGATGTATGAGAAGGCTACCGCCCTGGACATATCAGAAAGCTACCGCGTTGGACGTATGAGAAGGCTACCCCGTTGGACCTTCAGAGCCGAGAGCGCGAACGCACCAAATTACATGGTAACCATGACCTTGTACGGAATGCTTACGAATTAGATATATCAACGAACGAATATCCTCTGCAATTGGACTTTATCTCCGAGAGCACCAAACGAAGCCATGACGATAATCGATTGACGTCGCTGCAGATAGTGGTGATTAACTGTATCAGGCTAGATGTTAGGGTGTGCGCCCTACAGCTAGGCTCGGAAGGGCATGGCGTGTGCAAACCCACTACTTTCGTGGATTTGGAAGTCGAAGGCATGGGAATCGGAGAATAGCTGCCTTGATGCACCTGAAGCATTGGTTACTTTGTGAGTACAACCATATGGCACACTTACGAGTTAGACACCGCAACTCGAACGAGCATGACGAATACATGTCCATATATTACTGCAATCGAGGGCCGAACGAGGCCGACTCATGTCAACCACCACTGCATCTGAAGCAGAATGGCAACGGAAAGTCGGATCCCGATTACCGATATACGAGTCAACTTGAAGCCAATCGGCGAGACGAATATCAACGTCGAGAACGTAGGCTATCAGCGATGAGGCCTGCCATGAGCTTGGATATACGAAAGCACAGAGACATGGAATTAGAGAAATCATACGAATCCGAGGGCTCTCAAGAGCAGCAGCTATGACCAAGATACGTACATGATGCAATTATGCTAGTTGACCGCTGCAGAGATGCGATACCGGCCGCGATGACCTTGCCCCTCAGATGACATTCAAGAATGCGTTCAACGAAGGAAATAGTATACGATCGATTAGTCAGAAGTCGAGTCCGGCATATTACGTGTCAACTTCAATATATCGATTCCGAACGAGGCCCGCAAGTCACCTAATGGCATTTACCGATTCGAGCACCACCGAGCTAGCACTACGGATATCAGTTGCTTGGATTCGGAGAAACTGGAAGTCCACTTGGATATTCGGAACCATGGACTTGCAAGCCTGCTGAAGAAGTGGGCTAGGAACGAGGCCTGCTGAAGGAGTGGCTTCGATTTGGAGATGGACTTGGAGGATTCAGGGCCAATTGGAGGTTTCCTTCTCTTCTCTTCTCTTTCTTGTCTTCGTTTCTTATGGATCTCGACCCGGTATAAATTGCGTCTGCACGGGTTTTACCACCTACCACCGGAGGTGGATTTCCCCGTGCACCGGATCCGCCGTGAGGCCACCATGATGGCACCGATCGGTCGTGGGACTTATGCAGTTGTACGAAGGCGTACACATCTTATCTTGTCTCTCTTAATGTATATATGCTGCAGCCCAGGAGGTCTGCTGATAAAGAGGGGGATGATGTAATGGCGGTGCCAGGTGCACTTGGCTCTCAAGCGCACTTGGCTCCCAAGCGCCCTTGGCCTTCCCAAGTGCACTTGGCTGCCAAGGCCGGGTAACCGCCCTTCATATATAATCACCTCGCGATGTGCTTTTGGCACGCTAGCGATTATCTTACCTACATACTGTACAATTGATATCTTTCTCACTTATTCCCGTTTGCAACCCTATCTACACGTATCCATCTAGTGTTGGCAACGAAGCGGATCGGTTCGTCACGGATCGAACCAGGGCGCGGTTCGATCCGGATTCGATCCGAGATTTGGACGAAGTTCCGAGGTTTGTCCGAACCGGTTCGCGAACCATCTATCTTCGCACGATAATAGGTAAGCGAGTTCTTGTCCGATCCGCTCGATTTTTAGCGCATCATGTAGCGGGAGAAGTTAGCTACAAGATGCACTAAAAATCGAGCCGATCGGACAAGAACTCGCTTACTTATTTTTGTTCGCAGTTGTAGGTCGAAATGGTGGGGTTTGTGGCGAAAGGCTTGGCAAGGATCCGGTTCGCACGGACCAAATCGGTTCGTCAATTGTACGAACCCCGGGCGGTTCGTTGCCAACACTATATCCATCCATACGAGGTCGTACGAGGACGTACGTCCTTACATTCACACTGATAAGGCCGAAGCCCTTAAGGGTTTTCTGAAAGTCTGTTAGAAGCAAGAGCCAAACGCAAAGAATGCAAGTGGTGTGGATCCTCTGCAGATGATCAATGCATTTTCTGTAAACATCCGATCACTGCTTCACCTAGCAAGAAGTACAAGAAACCCAAGAATCAGAAGGAAGCTTTGAAGCAGGACACTACAGCTCCCAATTCAAATGGCAGACCGAGGAGTTTGGCTGATAGCATCACAGTGTCTGCAACTGATGCACCCTCGGGGAGATTGTTTGAGGTTAACTCTGATGGTATGGAAATTGGCGATTGAGAGACGCTGGGTTTCTAATGTATTTTCTTAGGTCTAGTATTGCGATCTCTCCGTTCGGGTATAAACACTCACAGTTGTTGTATCTTGAGTTTAGTTTTTATAAGAAACAACTTCATTTCTTTTATCAAAAAGGGTAGCTGAGGATGAGTGCAGTACTCGAAATATACTCACCATGTAGTACCCAAGGGCAAACATATAACTATCAGATCATTTTCGAAACGGATCTAACACCCTCATAACCTATACACTCACCAGAACCATAACCCATTGAGGTTGGAGCTGTGTCGAAAGGCAGTTTATCATAGTTTCCACACGAAAAGAATGGAAATGCAAGGCCTCAGCCGAAGCACCTCAACCTGAACCAAAGAAAATCAAACAACTACCACTTGAACCAAAGACAGGTTCAAAACCCACAGTAAGACTGTTCGTATTATTTAACGACAAAAAGAATGTCCCTGTGATTGTTCTTATGGATTGAGGGTGTGATATACCTATGATGTCGAAGCAGTGGTTGGAGTCTAATAGTGTTCCATTAGTAACTCGAACACAGCCTAAGACAGTTGAGAATGTTTATGGCGAGATTGTAGAAGGTGCTGGTGCAAGTTGTAAAACACCATTCCAGTTACACTGCATTATGACAGTCATTACACTAAAGAGAACTTCGAAATCAGACCGATGGATAGTGTTGGCAACGAACCACTGGGGATTCGTATCATTGACGAACCTGTTCAGTTCGAGCGAAGCGGATTTTTGTTATACCAATCCCCTTAAACCCCACCATTTCGGCCCACAACTGTGAATAAGAATAAGTAAGCGAGTTCTTGTCCGATCGGTTTGATATTTAGTTCATCTTTTATTAATTTCAAACTTCGCCAAACCTCGGATGGAATCCGTGTCGAACCTGTCCGCAGTTAGATATGCGACGAACCGATCCGCTTAGTTGCCAACATTACCTGTGGAATGATCGACTAACATTATGCTAGCCTTCTGGTGGATCGTCAAGCATAGAGAACTCAAAGGAGTCACACAGGAAGGTGATATGCTCCGATTTAGATCAGAACATCGTCACCAGCACCGCACCAAGGTCGCTGTTAGTACATTCTCGATTCAATATATCGATTATATTCTCAAGTCTGGTACTGACCTATGATAGATCGGGGACATCGCATATATCCATGTTAATGCAGCAAACGAAATTGTATTAAATTAGGTTGAGTGAATTCCATGGCAGTATCGAGACTTTGAATCACATTACAATGGGTACACTGCCAACACTCTACCATCACATTGATCGTTTGACCACACAATTTATTTAAAAGATATAGAACCGCCTCTGTGGGGTCCCATCTGTGTTCTCTCTGAGAAATAGCTTTCAGTCCTTATCAATTATTCAAAAGAAATTCTTGACTCTTGAAAGATTCATCCAAGCAACTCACCCAAGGGAGCACCTATACTCTTCATTCCAAAGCCTCAGGAAGGGGTTTAAGGTTATATATGGATTACAGAGGACTCAACTGCGTCACAATTATGAACTGGTTCCCTTTGCCACTAATGAACGAACTTGGAGATAGGGTCAATGGCTTCAACATCTTTACGAGGATTGATCTAAGGCTGGTTGTAATCTTATTCTGATCAAGCCAGGGAATGAGAGGAAAACAGTATTGTATACGAGATATGGATACTATCAGTATCTCGTTATGCACTTTTGGTTGCCAAAAGCACAAGCTTCATCTCAAGATATGATGAACAAGATCCTGAGAGATCTAATCAATCATGGAGTGGTAGTTAATATAGATAATATACTCATTTATACCGACGACAAAGAAGAGCCTGTACGATTTTCAAGATCAGTCCTTCGTAGGCTGCAACAAAACAACTTGGCCACAGCTCATGATAAGTGCATGTGGCATCAGAATCATGTTGAGCTTCGTATATGTATCACATCAGGAGAAGGTGTTAACATCATGATGGTCGAAGACAAAGTTGATACTATTCTGAAGTGGGAAACCCCATCATCAATAAAGGATGTTCAGTCATTCCTAGGATTTGCCAACTTCTATCGAGGTTTAATTAAAGACATTTCGAAGATTTTCAAGTCTGTGAAGGATCTAACCAAACAAATCGGTGAGAAATTCGATTGGGAATATCAGGAACAACTCTTTGCACCTGGACGAATTTGTCACGCCCGGACGTCTGTTGTGCGCCAGGAATGGCTGGAACTTGAGTAGGCAGAATAACATGTAAGTCCCGACGATACGATGTGAAGCACTGCAAAAACAACCCCTGGCTCTAGGTATTCACACGGTCGCATATCACTCTGCACAGCGCCTTGAGACCCTTAATATTACAGGTTCTTCGTCTGGCCGGTGCAATTGCATGTTGCTTGGAGCTCGGTGGCAATACTGCTCTGAGTATTGTAATGACGATACTATGCACGGCATATTACACTACAAGGTCATTTTCCATGGGGAACCACTTTGCTTGCGTCCATGTCTTGGCTAGATGCAAGCAACAAGAAGGTCTGCCTATCGGTGCTTGGTGCTCGGTTGCAACATTGCTCTGGACATTGTAATGACGATACTATCCATGCGATATTGTGGACAACCAGTATGCTTTCATCCATGTCGTAGCTGGACGCAAGCAACAAGAAGGTCTGCCTATGTATGGACATACGTCCTGGTATGGATAGATACTTGTAGATACGGTTGCAAACGAGGATAAGTGATAAAGATATCAATTGTACGGTATGTAGGTAAGATGATTGGTACCGTGCCAAAAGCACTTCGCGAAGTGATTATAAATGAAGGGAGGTTACCCGGCCCCGGTGGCCAAGTGCACTTGCGAGGGTCAAGTGCGCTTGGGAGCCCAAGTGCACCTGGCACCGCCATTACAGCCTATCACAAAGTTAGGTTTATTAAATCTATTTACAGTGCTAACACCTTACAGTTCTAATAACCTTACAGTTCTAAACACCTTACAGTTCTAAACACCGTTAATACCCTGTTCACCGCTGAATTAAACTCGTCCTCCAGTATATAATAAACATCGTTCCAAGTCGCTACGTGTATATGACTATTGACCATCAATCGTTTATTTTCCGACTTTGACGAAATGGGGTCATCTGGAATTAAGTAAGCCCCATTCACAAAATGTCCGGCACTAATAACTGCATATGTACATCCGGAAGATGGTTTCACTATCCTGACTAGCGGCGATGCACTTTCCAGCTTTCCACCGTTGTAAGGGCGTACGTCCATGTACGGCCTCGTATAAGTGTGTAGATACGGTTGCAAACGTGGATTCGAGAATGAGGTAGATTCAATAGGTAAGGTTATCAATGGCGTGCAAGAGCACTCGCACGAGCTGACTATATACTTGGGCGGATGGGCGGTTACCCTGCCATAGGCCGGCCGCCATTACAACCGTTGGCAGACTTCGTCACTTCAAACTATGCTAGCCGAAAGGCATTCGTGCTGCACGAATGGACGACTCGCGGCTTAAATTGACAAAGGAAACAGTACAGTACGCGTCCCAGCAGTGTCTTGTAAGACAGCTCATGCCCCTCCTTACGTTGCGAAGTTTGAATCCCTACCCAGTCATAGTAAGCAGCCCCAGAATACCATCGTTTATCTGCAGTACATCTGAGCTTCTGAATGATGCACTCATCATGCATGTTGCGTGATTGTACCTCCAATCCATGGTAAAATGTGGCAGCACTGCTTAACAGATCATCCGAAACAAAATTAACCTGCTTGGACTGTAAGAAACAACTGGTGGCATCGTATTGACCATTTCGGAGGACATCGTCACTGATTATTTCCAAGATGCCTAGAATGTCCTTGACTTTCTCTTTTCCTTTGTGCTGTTGCGCAGATATGAACCTCAATAAACGACGTCTACTAGCAGTGGTTGCTTCCACCGTAAATTCCTCCGTAACTTCCTCCATTACTTCCGGTGTCACTTCCATGGTCACTTCTATCGTCGTCTGTAGAGCAGCTCGTTTACAGTTCCATGGGTCACGGTTGGCCTTTCTGACAGAGAATACATCACTCAAAGGCAGTAGTAGATTATCTGAGTATAGTAATCACGCGTCTTGTTGGAGGCATTAAACCCGTCCTTAATCCGCTGCTGGTGAGAAATTTCTCAGATATCCATCGACCACTGTTTAACTGAACCGTACTGTTTTAGCTGCTCTCGGAAGTGCTGCATAAGATGTATCTTGGGAAAGTTGAAATCACTACCCTCTTCAATGGATTCGGCCATTTCTGCAGCGATAATACCTTTCCAGAAGTCGCAAATACGCTGTCGAAAGGCCACCATTTTCTTCTTGTTTTTCTCCAACTCGGCATCCCGCTCAGCACACAATTCCGTACGTATCTCTTTGGCCTCTCCAGCAAGTCGTTTCCCAGCCCTGAATTGTTGAAACACATCCATCGACTTGTGAAAGTGACGTAGAGCATTGTCCATGAGGTCTAGCATTTCGTTATTGTGAGAGTCATAGTGGCAATAGAAATAGAACTCAATAACAGAGCGAGAGCATTCAACTGCACAGTCAAAGACACTGCACTGAGAGGGGCTGGGGTCCCACAGAGCATTGTATACAACACCCACAAGGAATCGTGTCATCGTCTAGATTTCTCCTCCGTTCCAACGCGAAACCTTCTGATATGCACAACTTGGCTTGGTCATATGAAGGTATGCAGGCACCGAGAGTCAAATATCATTGAACCTGTCAAGCCTCTTATGCTGCTTGACAGATTCGTGAAGCCATGTCAGGAGGTCCTTGAACATACCAATCCGTATTGTGTGGACTAGATCAGGCTTCAGAAGATCGCTTGTGACGCAATCAAGATACCATAAGATGTTGAAACCTGGATTGACATTGTGGCGTTTGAGATAGGTGATGCTCAGGGGTTTATTTGAATCTGACAGAATACGATAGATATTATGATCCCAAAGGTTGTATCACTCATGTCGGCAGGGTAGATTACCCATTTCCTGCAATTGGCATTCGCACCAGTAGCATGTACCATTCTTGATGTTGTGAAGGTTACGGTGCTCGGGGTAATCGCCCAGCCATGTAGCCAGTGTCGAATAACAATCCAGGAAGTTGCCATCGGCACAGCGGACATAGAAGGTGCGGGTCTCTCAATATTGTAGGGGTTGCAACACATGCTGCAGCCCGTTCTGAGGCACAATTCGGTTATGCTTCCATTGAGCATTTCTTCTTTTGAGGGGGACATCGTTCATCCTGACTGGAATGGACAAAAGGGCGACCAACAATACGCTTGGCATTGTTTGCTTCATCCGTGCGGCTGCGGATAGGTGGCTGATTGTCATATATATCGGCCATGCCTTCTTGTTGCCAGGGAGGTTCGTGAGGTGGGTGCCGTCAGACATGAATATCATTGGCACCAACGTGTCACTGACTGGTAGTGTTGCCTATTCAATTGTGAGTATTGTAAAGAGTATACTACGAAGGATGCTTATCTGCTTATCCCACCACCAGTCTCCAGTATGCATCTCATTGTAAACACGGTGCCCAGCTCTATTGAAGCATCTTTTCAGAGTGTATGTAAGATGTTCCTCATATGCTGGCTGCCGGAGTAGCTATTTTGCACACTCTATAAGGTCACGGTGCCAAAACTCAATTGTATCCGGATGTTGCACTTTCGGTGCCATTTTCGATATAACTTTCTTACAGGAGTCACGGCCATGTCTGTACCCCATCGTGTCGATATTCTGGCGAAGGTTGTAATTCAATTTCAGAGATTCACGCACAGACTTATTAAGGCCGGTTGCCCTTCAAGAAGATGTCGATGACGTTGGCGGGAAGACCTTTGATGCGACAAGCTCTGCACAACTTTACTCCTCCTCAATTTCGAACGCATAGAAGGGGTTGTTCAAGGATTGCTCAGAATTGTGCTCATCGTCGGTCGGAATGCATACGACAGAGACTCCCTCATCGGGATATGAGAAGCTTTTTGTATTTAAGTCAAATTCGGACTCAGATGGTCCTGGAGAAGGTAACATGTGCAACAGAGGAAACGCATCAGGATCGTCAACGTTTCATGGTTGGCATGAACACCATGGTTGGGATGAAAACCACTGTGAGAATTGTCAACGAATTGCTGAGAGTTTTTTCCAATGCGTTCATGGGGCTTGGATTCTGTCTTCGCCTCAAGATGTTGGGTGCGATAACGAGGATGGTCGCTGTTGATTTGTTTGTAGAGCAACAGTTTAGACTTGTAAGGTTTCAAGCAAACAGCGCAAAAACGATTTGGAGTTCATATGGGTACCATGGAGCGCGTGGTGTAGACCATGCTGAGGGCTGTATATGTAGTTTGCAGAATGTTATGAGGGTTGCCAAGCAGGGGTAGTGTAATTGAGCCGCATGGCGTACGAAACTCAGAGAGTGGTATATAAAATGCCAAGACCCTGGAATATACTGCAGACAGAGTTTGTTACGATGTAGCCACGCCTAGAGCCTAATTTGAAGCTAATTATTACGCAAATATAAGAAAGAATCCATGAACTTGCTTGTTTGCTTGCTTTTTTGAACTTTGACCGGGCGGATGATACGGAACGTGGACGAAAACATGTGATATCACTCGTTTCGTGTGCCAAGACACGAGTTCAGAGTTCATGACAACACCGCACAGTGTCAATTGGTGGTGCCTGGAGAGGCCTATGCACTGCCAGAGATGCCTGTGACACTTCTTGAACTTCATATGGCAGGTTCCGAATGTTTGTGACACCACACTGCATTATTATGTTAGAACTTGATGACACTGCCAGATGATAGGAAGCCAAACTATCAGACTTCGACACTTTGACCCAACATTTGGATGACCAGTGTGTCTCAAGCTCAAGAAGTGGTTCAAACAAGGGTCAGAGTGGTATAAAACATGCAGTGCATCTTTCAGGCCGGAAGAGAAGTGCTGACGGCGGCTTCCAACCAGGAAAGCTCCTTTTCAAGTATGATGTTTGATATCACCAACAGTTTTAACTCTTTGTAATGGCGGCCGGCCTATGGCAGGGTAACCATCGATCCGCCCAGTATATAGTCAGCTCGTGCGAGTGCTCTTGCACGCCATCGATAACCTTACCTATTGAATCTACCTCATTCTCGAATCCTCGTTTGCAACGGTATCTACCTTATACTCTTATACAAGGCCGTATACGGATGTACGTCCTTACACTGTTATCGATCTTTAGTAATTGGATACGTTTCGCTCACGGGATTTCGTGAATTACCCCTTTTTGATGCGTTACCTGTCATCAAGAAGTCATACGAATACACGAGATTACTTCGAAAAATCACACACGCGATCTACATTCGAGATATCCTACGGGTCGCATTACCCCTTATCTTGACACGTCGATACATGCGAGTTCAACGCGAAGTCGAAAAGACTGGAAGGAAACCGAAGACGAAATAAGACCCAAAGACGCTATAAGGCCCAAAGACGAAGTAAGACAAGCATCTCAGTTCAGTGTTTTGTGCATCTTTATGGTGCCGAGGCCGCTCAGGCGACTGGGGCTACCGCTACCACACGAACCGGCATTCATCTCCACCCGGGCCTTGATGGAGGTGGTGATGTCTGCGAAGGAGAGTTCAAGGTCGAAGGGCATGGTCGAAGGGCAAAAGTCGGAGGTCAACCGAAAGTCGAAGGACGAAGCGAAGAGTATTCGACGACGGTTGGTGTGATGACCGTAACAACGATCCGGATTTCAAGCGGACGCGATCACGATCATCGTTTGCACGGAAGTGCACCTTATCGTTTGCACGGAAGTGCATGTACCTTATCATTTCAACGGAAGTGCACCTGAAACGGAAGCTCTGAAGCGCACTTGACGATCACCTTCCTACCACCTGAATCGGAAGCTCTGAGGCGCACTTGACGATTATCTACCTACGATCCGAAGCGCACTTGACGATTACGTTCCTACGATCTGAGCGGAAGCTCCGAAGTGCACCTACGAGCGTCAGCATTGCACGGAAGTGCACCTACGCAGAACGATTTCACGAGCACGAAAGTGCACTTACGGAGCAAGACTACCGAGGGCACAAGCTTTGCGCACTTGATTGATATTATAAGTTTGATTTTCTCTTGGATGCTCACGAGTTAGATAATCGACGAACCATATACGCGTCCGATCGATGACGAGAGCCAATGACGCTTACCGATATGAGCATCACCGAGCCTGCACGATGAAAGCTACGGTATACCGAGGGCTTGAATATGGAGATATGGAGATATGGAGGTTACAGGGGTCAATTGGACGTTTCCTTCTTGTTTTCTCCTTCTCTTCTCTTCTTATTGGATCTCGGCCCGGTACAAATGGTGACGGCACGGGTTTTACCACCTACCACTGGAGGTGGACTTTCCCCGTGCGCCGGATCCACCGAAAGATCACCCTCGAGCGGTACCGATCGGTTGCGGGATTTACGAGGCCGTACGAGGGCGTACGAGCTTGGATTTT
>MU122148.1:0-10561 GCA_014904905.1 Wilcoxina mikolae CBS 423.85 | reverse complement strand
CGCCCAGTATATAGTCAGCTCGTGCGAGTGCTCTTGCACGCCATCGATAACCTTACCTATTGAATCTACCTCATTCTCGAATCCTCGTTTGCAACCGTATCTACCTTATACTCTTATACGAGGCCGTACACGGATGTACGTCCTTACACTCTTCTTCGAGCCGCTCCACACGATTCCAGCACCTTAATGGCCCATTCTGCACTGTATATATACTGCCGTACACTCCCTCCATTTCAACTCTTCTCCTTCATCCCTATCTACTCCATCTTTACCTATTTACCACTCTCATCATCATTTTTAGACACATTAATCCTAACCAGGGCCGACCACTCAAACAACCTTATATACAACTCAGAACGTTGCAATACCACACAAAAAGATCCTATCTACACCCTCCAAACCCGAAGCAATTAAGGACACTATCCACCTCGATGGTTTCGGGAAGAAGTTCATGGTCGAGCATATTTGTGAACTATTTCGGATGTAAGCCATTCACGGTGTCAAGGATGATGATGCGATGGACTTGATGTATAATATCCTTTTTTGGACCAAGTCACTACAAGTCACTTTGCACAGTTTCAGGGGATGTGGACGCATCGGGTATCGACTCAACCATGATACATGGAATGGTTGAGTGGGTTCCGCGCGTTTCGCCAAGACTGTTTTGATAAAACTCGGATACAGATGAACCAATATCATAAAGAAACCCACCTTTACCTGCCGACACCGATACCGACCCTGACTCGGACAACTCCGACAACTGCGACAACTCCAAACGTGGCAAAGGCAATGCCAAGAATGTCACCTGGTATTAGGGGACCCCGAAGCTGCAGCCACCGTTCCACAAACGTGCAACGCCACCGACTATCATTGCTTCTACCATCCAGATGAAACGAAAACTCGATGAGATCTCCACCAATGCCGTCCCTACCTGCCCACCACACATATTGCCTTTCAGGGTGTGTATTGTCGACCCTGAAAGCTACGGCCCAGAATTCAACGACCGTTGGGACAACATCCTCGTTCACCACAGCTGGTATAGATGGCATGTTTCACGAGTCGAGAAGCTCACTGCAAAGGCCGTACACCGTGCCGTAAGTCGCCTATGTGCTGTCAGAGATGTCAGTTGTATTCTTGGATTTCTAGTTATGCCAGGTGAAACCTCTCTGCAGCAATGGAATACGAATCGACTCAATAGCAATGACTCTGTGGCCACCTTCTATTCTGTTACGCCTTACAACCCTTTTATTGTTGTGGCTGTTCTGAAGGCAATAGCAGTTGCACCTCCAAGGATTGGAAGAGCTACTCCACCACAACCACCATCACCACAACCATGATAGTCTCCCCTGGAGACACCTTGTGCCTCCGAACTGTCAGAGAGCCCGACACCTGCTCCCAGATTCGTTGCAATAAACAACTCGGCAATGACACAATCGGAGGTGACTGCAACTCACCACGTTGAGTGTGCATCTCTCCAAGATGGTAGAGTTACACGAATGGTGAAGACAGCATGGATGGTTGAGGTGACGTCGCGAGCAGTGGTGATGGAGTTACAGCAACAGCGGGAGGTGAGGTCGCAAATGCCGCAGGTTTTGGTAGAGCAGGACACAATTTGTTACGTTTCATCGGTATCGGTGGGTGTTGATGAGTCGTCGGAGTCAGTGGCAATTGGCACGCACCAAGATGTCAATGCCAGTATGAGCTTTACACAGCTCAAGGCGTCGCGTTTAACTCCACCATGGGGTCAGCAATTTGAGTGATGGTTTTAGGTACGTGTAACAGTGCTGCAAATGACTAGCATACTGACACACGTGTTAGGTTCGTGTTTGGGGGTTGGGTTAGATTGGGTATTTGCATTTCCTCTTTGGGTTGGGTGGAGTTGTTTTTGCATTTTACAGAGTTGTTTTCGTCTCGTTTGGGTTTTTTGGCATTAATGGTACTTGATTGACTAATTGTACGCGACACCTTCATGACAACCTAAAACGAAATAGTGTGAATCTGCCCCTTGATGAGAAAATGTTTCAGGTGCAATGCTCAGTGACGTGTCAGTCCTTTTCCACACTGCATTACCCTTCGTCTACATCCCAACTGCACTAATTTTCTGCCTTTCTGACATTCCTGCCTTTTGAAAATAATCCGAACAACAAAGCCACTGCACAAGGCCGTATCCTCAATTCCAAAAGTAGCACCGGCCACTCCTGCAGTTGCATCCCCAATGCCACGTACAGCTAATGGTCATAAGAGGAAACTCACCTTGCGGTTTGACAAGCAGAAGCGAAAGCGGACGAAGGGTACATCTTCAGATAACGAAGGTTCTATTACTCAGGTATCCTCAGCATCTACACACATTGTATCGGCACCAAATCCAGCCCTGACACAGTCTCTGCCCCCGCCGAATTAAGTCTCCATTTCGATGTCGCCAGCACCCAGTGTCATTTCCAACGTTGCTATTCATTCAGTGACGAACTGTAGTCACCTCCGCAGTCCACACCCATCATCATCGGCTTCACAACTCATCCCATCGTCTACGCCGAGGACACCGTCGTCGGTCTCCAGTAAACGATATGGCAGTTGAAGTGTACTTTTACCAGGTGACCTTTGAGTTACTGCTGTACTGGAAACAATGCGTCGCTTGATGGAGAAGAAACTGCTGAGCGAGACACCATTTCCAACTGATGCTGAGTTTCTCCTGGTAGCTTATACAATTCCGAGAGTGGTAGATAGCGACTAACATATCCAACACAAAGTCTGTAGAGTTATAAAGGCGGTGCCAGGTGCACTTGGCTCTCAAGCGCACTTGGCTCTCGAGCTCACTTGGCTCCCAAGCGAACTTGGTCTTCCCAAGTGCACTTGGCTGCGGAGGCCGGGTAACCGCCCTTCATATATAATCAACTCGCGAAGTGCTTTTGGCACGCTAGTGATTATCTTACTTACTTTACCTTACAATTGATACCTTTATCACGTATTCTCGTTTGCAACCGTATCTACGCATATCCATCCATACAAGGACGTATGTCCTTACACTATAATCGCTTTTCAGTCACCAGATACGTTACGTTCATGGGATTTCGTTATATCTTTACTTTTTCGACTCGTCAGACCTACACCGAGAACTATTGTTAGATTGTCGATACAAGATAAGTAATCATCCAATTGAGTTGATTGACAGTAGTAGGGACGATTCCGAGATTTCGATGTCTATCAGTCTCGTTGAGACGCGTCACCGCCATGATAGGCACTCCGGACAACTTGAAAACCCTATTTTCGACCTACAACGAGTATCATCACTAGATTGATGAAATCAGGATATGTATATCCTTCAATCGAGTCAATTGACTGCCGCATAGACGATTCTGAAGTCAATTGGCCCCGAGTGATATGTCACCTACTCCATACGACGACTTTGAACGAGTCGCATCACCGACCGCGATCATTATACGTTCACACACATACTCTCATGACCTATAAGTGTCGAAGCTTGATAAGTACACCTAAAGTAAGTTAATTGACGATGGCAGTGATGAATCGGAGATGATTCGGAGGTCAATTGAATCCGAAGAAACGCGTCACCAACAATGATGGTCAACGCCGAGAAGATCTTGAAAACAGATTCAAAGAGATGAATGGCATACGAACGGATGATCTAGACTAATCGAACCTATTCGACCACGAACCTTCATCAACGTCACTCTCACATGTCGATTAATTGGTTCTACGATACCACTTTTCCAACGCGTAACTACTCGGAACCCATACGGATTATCATCGCTGGGGTGATGATTCGAGATAAGTATTCTGTCTATTGAAGTTGATTGACATGAGCAGAGTCAATTCCGAGACGATTCAAAGGTCAATCGACCCTGATATACTCGTGACCGGCCTGATGGTCACACCATCAAAACACTTTCCACGAGATCAATCACATACGTACGAACGATCGACAGCCACCTATTTAGTAGTATGAAATGCTAGCGAAGCCTTCATCGACATGGACTATACGCGTCGATTCATTGACGATCAAGTCTTGCAAGAAGTCACCGTCGATAATACGCGTTCGATCAAGTGCACTTGACGATTACCTCCCTACGATCTCAAGCTGTAATCGCGGCCGGCCTATGGCAGGGTGACCGGCCATCCGCCCAGTATATAGTCAGCTCGTGCGAGTGCTCTTGCACGCCTCCGATAACCTTACCTAATGAATCTACCTCATTCTCGAATCCACATGTGCAACCGTATCTACCTTTATACTCTTATACGAGGCCGTACATGGATGTACGTCCTTACACAAGTACACTTGACGATTACCTCCCTACAATCTCAAGCGCACTTGACGATTACCTCACTCCGAACTGAGCGGAAGCTCCGAAGCTCACTTACGGAGTGTCAGCATTGCACGGAAGTCCACCTACGCTGAACGATTAAACGAGCACGGAAGTGCCCTTATGGAGAAAGACTACCGATGGTTCTGAGGGGGAAGTTTAACCCCTGAATCTTCTAAAGTGTCAAGTAGGTCAAAGCCGATACTCCATTGTACGATTCTACGAAATGCCAACAAAATCACACCTCAAGTCATCGTATCCCCAAGTGGAAATGGATGCGCATCAATGTCGTCGTATCTCCTTGTGGGAATGGACGCATCCTCTCCTCCATATCCCTGATCAGGATTGGGCAAATGGTGATCGTTTTGTATATAGGAGAATAAACGTCATTTATGTTGTCAATCCCAATCGGGTGAAACACGCACGCGATTTGCAGAATGTGCCCCTCCGTGCAGTGACATGATAGCCCTCGGTTGACAAACCGGAGGTGCTGGTCGTGCCTATGGCATATGACCTGAGGTCGACTGGATATCCGGTCGACTTCTAGCGCTGCAGACCCCAAGTGGCGATGCAAATACACCGACGGCCACTGTCAATGTGACGTCGAATTCTCCACAGGCTTCAGCCGCAGGAGGGCGGTGAAGTAATTAAGTCTCCTGACATCTGCTCGGAGCCACCGTATTCGAGAATCTCTTAGCTAGCGACGAGATTCTCCCAGCATTCGTCATACGCCTTGGCCATTGCAAAGGGTTGCTTTGAGCTTCCATGAAAGGCATCACCAATGATGAGAGGAGCGCCTGGAGCTGGACGAGCGAGCAGGAGCAGCAGCGGTAGTTGCGGCAGAAGAGTTACACATTGAGGAGCTTGAATGACTGCTACCGGCTCTCCGAGTCACGAAGGGAGTACTGGACGGCGGGGATTGCCATTGAATATTACTCGTTTTGACAAGGACTCCTGAATTCCAACCTTCGCTTCCATCTCACGATTGAAAACACAGCTAACGAGAATAGATGGAGCTGAGCCTGAAATGGTGCCTACAGACGGCGGCGGCCATGCCATATCCCCGCCAAGTATCAGAAATTCGTGAAGGTTTTAGTCAAGACAGACGCTGCCACCGCACCGGTCAATTGACCATGCGATCGACCCCGGGCAAAAGCTGCCATATGGGCGTACCTATTACCTGTCGGAGGTTGAGTCAAGAACTCTAAAGGCCTACATCGAGACAAACCTGGCCAACTGTTTCATTCAGCTGTCATCAGCACCGATGGCGGCTTGAAACTCTGAAGTCGACTACTGAGCTCTCAACGCGAGCACAATCAAGAATCGGTACCCCATTCCATTGATCTCGGAGATGCTTGACCATGTTGGCAGCGATGAGAAATGGCTGCTGGGCGGATGGCACCTATGAGCAACGGGAGAGCTGCGGAATGCAGATTTCCCGAGTGCAGAGTGCAACTTGCCGATATGGCGATACAAGGTTACGTTTGAAGTCTATCCTTTTCTTCAAGAAAAAATCACTTTATAAGAGATTCTGCGAGACTTGCAATTGAATGCAGATACAGAAGCACGACAGCCCCAATGGCGATTGAAACCACTCTTTAACGAGACAATCGATCGGAATCGATGAGAATCGACACCGCATTTAGTCTTCGACGGAGCACTGACCTCAGAAGAGGGGAATGACCGTTCCGGAAACCGAGAAACCGCTACTACAACGAAATCCGTACCAGAAGTGCTGGAACGTTAACCTATCCTGCTGCAGACATCAAGTGCACCTGGCCTCGTAAGTGCACTTGGCCTCGAAAGTGCACTTGACTCTCAGGCGCACTTGGCCTCGCCATCAACTTCACTATCGAGCACCTGGAAGTCAATGAGATCTCATCCCGTACGACTTCACCTTTGAGCACCTGGAAGTCTCAAAAACCCCGCCGACGGCCCGATTATCAGATTGGCTACGAGAAGCCTATCGGACGTCTCTTGGTGACCCTAACAGCTGAACCCTACGATGACCTCCTACCGGTGACTAAGAAGGCCCTGGCTACTGACCCATTGGCGGTCGACGTCTCGGGTAAGCTAGTCGATAACCCAATGGACACAGCCGATGCCACAGCCGAAGCCGAAGACGAAAGCCAACGGAGCGTCGCCGCTGGAGCTCTGATCTACGAGGGGAAGATATATGTCCCTGGGGACGATGCTCTCGGCGGTAAAGGATATGTACTGGCCTACGATGGATGCGTACATAAGGAAGTACGTCAGCGACTGCGAATGGCCGGAAGCACCACCAATTGCATCGAATGCACAGTCAGCTGCAACCAATGATCAATGAAGTCAATCGCACCCAGTGCAAGCGGCAGAGAGCCAGCCAAACCAGCAATCGAGATGTCAAGCTGCGCAGAATGCGAACCTGCTGCAATCCTTAATGGACGTATGAGAAGGCTACCATGTTGAAGCTTCAGAGCCGAGAGTGCGGACGCACCTAATTACATGGTAACTATGACCTTGTATGAGGAATGCTTACAAATTAGATATATCAATGAACGATACCCTCTGCAATTGGCCTGGAACGAAGCCATGACGATAATCGATTGACGTCGCCGCCAATAGTGGCGATTAACCGTATCAGACTAGATTTTAGGGTGCGCGCTCTACAGCTAGGCTCGGAAGGGCATGGTGTGTGCAAACCCACTTCTTTCGTGGATTCGGAAGTCGAAGGCATGAGAATCAAGAATAGCTGCCTTAATGCAACTAGAGCGGAAGCATTCTTGGTTACTTTGTGGGTACGACCTTATGGCACACTTACGAGTTAGATAACGCAACTCGAATGACCATGTATGAATGCATGTCGACATACAATGACTGCAATCGAAGGCTGAACGACGCCTACACAAGTCAACCACCACTGGATCTGAAGCAGAATGTCAACGGAAAGTCAAATCCCAATAACCGATATACGAGTCAACCTGGAACCAATTGGTGAGACGCATATGATCAATGCCGAGAGCGGAGGCTATCGCCGATGAGGTCTGCCGTGTGCTTGGATATACGAAAGCACAGTGACATGGAATTAGAGAAATCATACGAATCCGAGGGCTCTCAAGAGCAGCAGCTATGACCAAGATACGTACATGATGCAATTATGCTAGGTGACTGCTGCAGCGATGCGATACCGGCCGCGATGGCCTTGCCCCTCAGATACAATCGATCGACTAGTCGGAAGTCGAGACTTCGTCTGGCATATCACGTGTCAACTACGATATATCGATGCAGAATGACGCCCGCAATTCGGCCAATGGCATTTACGTATTCGAGCACCACCGAGCTAGCACAACGGAGATCAATTGCTTGGATTCGGAGAAAGCGGAAGTGCACTTGGATATTCGGAACCATGGACTTGCAAGCATGCTGGAGCGGCTTCGATTGGAAGGAGTGGGCTTGGAATGAGGCCTGCTGCTGGAGCGGCTTCGGAGGTGGACTTTGGAGGAATCAGGGTCAATTGGATGTTTCCTTCTCTTCTTCTTCTCTTCTTATGGATTTCGGCCCGTTATAAATGGCGTCTGCACGGGTTTTACCACCTACCACTGGAGGTGGATTTCCCCGTGGACCGAATCCGCAGTGAGGCCGCCGTGATGGCACTGATCGGTCGCAGGACTTATGCAGACGTACGAAGGCGTACGCACCTTATCTTGTCCATCTTCCTTTGTGTATATATATGTTGCAGCACAGGAGGTCTGCTGATAATGAGGGGGATGATGTAATGGCGGTGCCAGGTGCGCTTGGCTTTCAAGCGCACTTGGCTCCCAAGCGCACTTGGACTTCCCAAGACCACTTGGCTGCCGAGGCCGGGTAACCGCCCTTCATATATAATCACCTGGCGAAGTGCTTTTGGCACACTAGCGATTATCTTACTTACTTTACCTTACAATTGATACCTTTATCACGTATTCTCGTTTGCAACCGTATCTACGTATATCCATCCATACGAGGACGTACGTCCTTACAAGAGTATTCCTGGCCGAAGCTATATATGCAGGAAGGAGTCAATATTAGCTTCCAGGAACGTCAGATGGAGTTTCTCAAGAAAGTTAGGTATCTTCCAGAATTGCATTCGCACTGACTAACATATGTCAGATCAAAAACAGTTCCAATGAAGTCAGATCGCACATGATCAAGACGCCCCGTGAGTGTGTAAGGAGACTATACAACTTGCACCGTTTCGAAGATGATCAGCGCCATATACACATTGACCGAATTCATTCAGATTTTACATTCATTGTACGCCAATGTGATCGTACGAATGAACCTGATGTGAGTTCTGTCTGCAAATTGTAATGTCGCTAACACTACCAGGAATGAGCTACCTACTTTCTTGCAGAAGAGATTCCACAATCTCTATATATACATTTCTGCCAACGAATTCGCAAACGCGACAGGCATTCAGAGGGCTTCCATGAATAGATTCAGGAACAGACACCCCCGGCACAGATTGTGTTAACATGTACGGCATTACATCACGCACTGACAAAGTGGCAAAGAAATGGAGGTTTAGTTCCAACAAAGGTTGAAATCAAACACCTTGAAATCCGGTGCAACAGTCCCGAGTGGGAGTAGTACTTCAATCGAGATTATGACGGCGGGAAGTATGGCCTTCACAATCCATGTAATGGATCTAACATTTATTTTGCAGAGACTTACACTGACTTCATCGATATATGGAACAATCTCCCATCTCCATTGAGACAGAACGTAATCAAGTCCATCAGGGTGTCTCTCAACCACCTTATTCTACATGAGAAAGGAGCCAATAACATGCCACCCGTGGCCAAGCCTCAATGAGTGCTATTAAACAAGACCGCGATGGAAGTCCTGATCATGGAGCCGGACATTGAGACTCTGATCATTGCTACGATCTGCATCCAGTTGCTAAAGATTTGTCCTTCGATGTTGAGGATGGGATTAATGATGGTGACAATGATCGCGACAATGTTAGCGAAAACGAGCATGATGACATTCACACTGCCAGGATTCGTCGTCAGCGACATCGTTGTCTCCAGCTGGATGATGATAAGGTTGAGATTGAGGAGGATGAGGATGATGATTATGTCGAGAATGAGAAGGATGAGGAGGAGGTTGAGGATGAGGACGTACAGTCGGAGTCGGTGGATGACTGTTACACCTCACAAGTTGTACATCACCAAAGGCCATCAGAGTGGGGTCACCTACGATCACTCGATGATAGCCGCATCGGGATAGTACAAGCGCCATCCTTGGACGTCATCGAAACTACACAAGATATCACTCGCACCCAACGAAATCAGATGAGCTGTCATGCAGTCAACCACACCACTGATAAGGAGTTAAAAGTGGTTATTGGGACGATCCCCTGCCAGCTCATGCCATCGAAAATGCGAAGGCAGCTGAGAGGCTGTAGATACGAAAGCACCTGCGTTTGCAGCATAGCTGACGAAGCCTCTTACGTCCCTCTCGATCGAAAGGATACCATTCGCCTGGAAGCAAAGAGATCGAAAGGATGCGATAGGTCCGGACCACAGAAGTCCGAAGGACTGATGTCAGTAGGGATTCTATTCGTCTGAGTTAGAGATCTGAGCGGAAAGATACGGAAGGTCCGAAGGAGCGCTGAAGGGCATGAAGGGCATTGGAGCGAAGGGAAGGTTAGGTAGAAGAGCTCATGAGAAAAGCGTAGATAGAAGTAATTGTTAGAGCGAGAGGATAGAGGTATAAAGACCTCTAGAATCTTCGAGGGTAGAAGGGGCAAGCTTCTTGACGAGGAGAACAAGCCTTAACAATATACACATTGGAAAGCCAAACATCTTTGTCTTGAATCTTTATCTTTTAGTGACTTTCACATCCTGAGCGAATCTTCATAACTTCCATCGCAAGCAAGTTCTGAAAGCAGTAAGAATACTACTTGTACTGGTAAACCTGGAGTGACGCTCCCGGTGTTACATTATATTGTTGGCAAAGACACACTTCTGTTGAAGCTATCTTTCTACCCTCCAAGCGGTCAAAGGTTCTTGACGCTTATGCGCTTTTATATTCCAGATATTGGCTGCCACATCTCGCAGGGAGAGTGCTGGTATCACGAGCCTGATTTCGATCTCATCTGCAGCTGGGAAAAGACATCTCTGCCTAAGGGAAGCTATCACTTTGAACTAGTTCGAGAAGAGGACTACATCCAATTAGCTTTAGCTGTCACCATTCCTCGATCGAAAACCGAAGCATTA
>MU122147.1:526318-553031 GCA_014904905.1 Wilcoxina mikolae CBS 423.85 | reverse complement strand
TCCGCTCATGTCCTGAATGCCAGAAGAACAAAGCAGCTCGTCACGCTCGCTATGGACTTCTACAACCTCTCGAATTAGCGTACCGTCCATGGGATTCAATCTCTATGGATTTCATCATCGATCTACCTATGTCTGATGGTTGTTCATCGGTCTGGGTTATTGTTGACAGGTTCACAAAGATGGCTCACTTCATACCACTGAAGGATGGCGAAAAGAAAGCCACAGACCTGGTCAACATCTTCTTGAAAGAACTATGGAGATTCCATGGTCTGCCATCAAACATTGTATCAGACAGAGATTTCAGGTTTACATCTGCGTTCTGGTCTTCATTGGTCGAAGCTCTCGATATTCAGTTGAAGATGTCTTCACCATTTCACCCACAAACTGATGGTCAAACGGAAAGAGTAAACCAGACGTTAGAATGGTACCTGAGGAACTACTGCAATTACGAACAGGATAACTGGTCTGAGATGTTGCCAATGGTACAGTATGCCTACAACAACTCATTTACCACCGTGACTGGCATGTCACCTTTCTTTGCGAATTATGGGTTCGATCCTCGAACGCATTGGCCCGTCGAAGCAGAAGCAAAGAATCCAGCATCAAGGAACTATGTTCATTGGATGTCAAGTGTACATGACCTGTGTCAAAAAGGTTTAGAAAAGGCACAAGAGGCAATGGGGAGGTACCATGACAAGCGTGCTAAGGAACCTCCGAAGTATTCGGTTGGTGATCTAGTAATGCTAAATGGAAAGAACCTCAAAACCAGACGCCCATCTAGAAAGTTAGATGCGAAGCTTCATTGTCCCTTCAAGGTGCTAAAGGTACTTTCACCTACAGCAATAAGGCTTGAACTGCCTAAGCGTTGGCGTATCCATAATGCTTTTCATGTGTCTCTCATTGAACCCTATCGAACGGCCACTGTTCCTATCAGACCTGCACCAGAACTCGCCACCAGCGAAGGAAACGAATTGGGTTATGCTGTACAGGACTACGAGTACGAAACAGGCTCTGAAGTTGAAGAGATCATGGGCAGCCAGTATAGCAAGGAACGAAACAAGGTGCTATACCTGGTCAAGTGGAAAGGGTACCCAGACGAAGCAGAGTGGACTGAGGAACCTTATGAGAACTTCGATGACAAGGGGTTATTGAAGGACTATCATAAGCGGAATCCTCAGGCAGCTAAGGACAAGTTGTTGCGCTAGTACCTTTTCCCCACGAAGGGTTTTTAATGGCTAGCAAGACACCTAGGAAAAGGAATTGGTTTTTGGGCACAAGGGGTCATATTTTTACCAAGGAGGAAAGGAGGAACTTTGGGTTTTGGGCACAAGAGGTCATTTTTACCAAAGGCAACGAAGAGCAGATTAGTATGATCGTTCAGAGACGAACCCTATAAGGAGGGGGGTAGTGTTACACCTTACTAAGTTGTACATCACCACAGGCCATCGGAGCGGGGTCACCTACGATCACTTGACGATAGCCACATCGGGATAGTACAAGTGCTATCCCTGGACGTCATCGAAACTACACAGAATATCACTCGCACCCAACGAAATCAGATGAGCTGTTACGCAGTCAACCACACCACCGATAAGGACCTAGAAGTGGTTATTGGAATGATACCCTAACCAGCTCATGCCATCAATAGTGCGAACACAGCTGAGAGGCTGTAGATACGAAAGCACCTGCGTTTGCAGCATAGCAAACGAAGCCTCTATGTCCCTCACGATCGAAAGGATACCATTCGTCTGGAAGCAAAGAGGTCGAAAGGATTCGATAGGACCGGACCACATAAGTCCGAAGGACTGATGTCAGTAGGGGTTCTATTCGTCTGAAATAGAGATCTAAGCGGAAAGAAGCGGAAGGTCCGAAAGAGTGTTGGAGGACAGGAAGGGCATTGGAGCGAAGGAAAGATTAGGTAGAGGAGCTCATGAGGAAAGGGTAGATAGAAGTAATTGTTAGAGCGAGAGGATAGAGGTATAAAGACCTCTAGAATCTTCAAGGGTAGAAGGGAAAGCTTCTGGACGAGGAGAACAAGCCTTAACAATATACGCATTGGAAAGCCAAACATCTTTGTCTTGAATCTTTATCTTTAGTGACTTTCACATCCTGAGTGAATCTTCATAACTTCTATCGCAAGCAAGTCCTGAAAGCAGTAAGGATACTACTTGTACTGGTAAACCTGGAGTGACGCTCCCAGTGTTACATTGGCAAAGTTCTGAGGTTTGTCACAAACCGGTTCGCCAACCATCGATTTTCGAATGACAATAGGTAATCGAGTTCTTGTCCGATCGGCTCAAATTGTAGTCCATCTTGTAGCGCGTGAAGGTCGCTACAAGATGAACTAAACATCGAGCCGATTGGACAAGAATGCTCGTACTTATATTCATTCGTACTTGTAGGCCGAAATGGTGGGGTTTGAGGCGAATGGTTTGGCAAGGATCCGCTTCACTCGAACCAAACCGGTTAGTCAATGGTACGAACTTCCGACAGTTCGTTGCCAATACTAGTCACCACAACAATACCTACATGTATATATTAAAGCAGTCGCCTGACAATAGCATCAGGAACACCACATATACACACAGGCTTAGCATCCATTCTGTCTGTCCGTACAGCGGATTGATGCATACACAGGATTAGTGTTGGGACCGAAGCAGATCGGTTTGTGGCTGATCGAATGGAGATTGGATTCGACTCGGATTTGATCTGAGGTTTGTTCAAGTTCCGCTGTTCCACACAAACTTCGAATTGAATTCCATAACTGCAAACGAAAGTAAGTAAGCAAGTTCTAGTCCGATCGGCCCGATTTTTGATTCATCTTGTAGCTCGTAAAGTTAGCTACATGACGAACTAACAATCGAGGAGATCCGACAAGAATGCGCTTACTTATTTTCGTTTGCAGTTGTGGGGTGATATTGTGGGGTTTGAGGAGAACAGCTTGGTAAGGATCAGGTTCGCATGAATCAAATCGGTTAGACAATGGTACGCACTTCCGACGGTTCATTGTTACTACTACACAGAATCGTAGTCTTGATGAACTGGTGAGTTATTTACCATCGTAATGTATATACTCTGCTAATCACCATCCAGAAGTCAGATGAAGATGAAGATATGATTACAGAGTACAGTTTACCAGAGTATTGGATTGTTATAATGTTATTTATTTAACTTCAAAATATTATTTCTGACATTATCTTGTATTGAAAAGAAATTCTGCAACAATTTTGATACATGTTAGTTTTCCATCATTGCAATAATCAGTGAGTGAAATCCAGAGCAATATTTTGTATATGTATAGAGATAGTAGAGTATGAGCGAAGATTCTTAACTCCAGATTGTATATCTATGGAGTCAACAAATCTGTAATGTTAGAGGTTGATCAAATTAAGCGAGAAAGTAAACACTTAATTGGGATCTAATCTACCACTACAAATTTATATCAGTGATTTTATATTTGTCTTATACATCACATTCAGTACACTGTATGAACCGATCCAATAAGTAACTGTCAGATAGTATTTGCCTCTGCATCTAACTCAGTAAGCCTCCGCTCAGATAATCTCTGAATATCAGAATAAAGTAGCTGGATAAGAAAAGAAGGGCAAGCCATGCTTTGTATGTCAAGTACTAGTCTAGACATCTGCATGCTGAATAATGATGGCCTAAAGTATAATATTGCCAAAGAATATTGTTTTAACAGCCATGCAAATTTCCAATTGAATGTAAACATAATATACAACTACTGTTAGGAGCAAGTAGTATAAAAGATATTTGAAAGACAACTGATATAGAGTAAACGATAACAATTACTTCTTTCCCATATATATTAATGGTTACAGTGAACATTATAGGTAAGTCTTAATGGAGTGTGAATACTTTTCCGTAGGCTGTACTATTGGCTAACAGCAGCCAAATACTTAGCTATCGTATTCATACAATATTGCCCTCTATAGTTAATGAATTGTCTACAACAGGTGAACCATTTGTAATTTATAATGTACAATTAAATCGAAGCACAAAATATATGATTGACATAAATGAAGAAACGGCATTCAATATGACTGCAATAGCTTATTTGTCCTGCACTTACAGGTTGTTTGAAGGTCAGAATGTGAGAATCAATGGAATATCAATACTGTTTCGGACGCTGCAATCATATCTTATTGCAGCCACATTCTGACCCCTTGGATTAATTTACATCGCGAAAAAAACCAAGTCGTGCTCCGGACGCCGGAATGTTTAGCTTGTATCAGACGCTTCTGATGAAACCTTCTGAGCCTCGTCGTGAAGAGACACTGCACGTGCGTATACACAACCCCTGACATTGCGCTTGCACCTCCTGACGCAGTATTCCTTACTGACGCAGCTATACAGTGCACATAATTCTTACTGATGCAGCCATGCAGTGTGCTCACCTTTTGATCCACAACCTTACTCATGTAATACATGAGTGCAATTTACACCCTAACATAACGCAATGTTCACAACATGCAACGTCTATACGATGCCCTACATTGCATTCACATCACGGGCGACAGATACAGTGCAGTGACGTTACTGTTGATGATGCTTGATATTAAACTCTAATACATACAGTTTCCCGTGCCAAATATCCTCCATTATATATTCCATGCTATATGTCACAGCCAGCTTGAATCACATCCTCTAAACTACTCTCTCCACATTCCAAACGCAATGCTACACGTCGCAGCCAGCATGAAGTACATCCTCTAAACTACTCTCTCCTCATTCCAAACGTCATACTATACGTCGCATCCAGCTTGAAGCTAATCCTCTAATCTACTCTCTCCTTCACAGTCATCCACCGACTCCGACTCTACATCCTTGTACTTGTCCTCATTCTCATTCTCATTCTCATTCTCATTCTCATTCTCCTTATTCTCGACCTTATCAACATCCGGCTGGAGACAACAATGTCGCTGAGCACGACTCCTGGCACTGTGAATGTCATCATGCTCATTGTCGCTATCATTGTCACCATCATCAATCCCATCCTCAGTATCAAAATACAAATCGTTACCAATTGGGATGCGGATCGCAGCAATGATCGGAGTCTCAATATCAGACTCCATCATCAGGGCTTCCTTCACAGTCTTGTTTAATACCACTCGACAAGCCTTGGCCATGGGTGGCATATTATTGGATCCTTTCTCATGTACAATGAGGTTGTTGAGAACCGCCCTTATGGACTTGATTACATTGTGTCTCAATGGAGATGGGAGATCGTTCCAAATATTCATGAGATCAATGTAAGTGTCTGCAAAATAAATGTTAGATCGATTACAGGCATTGTGAAGGCGATACCTACCGGCATTATTATCTCGATTGAAGTAGTACTCCCACTCGGGTCTGTTGCACCGGATTTCGAGGTCATCGATTTCCACCTTTGTTTGAACTAAACCTCCATTTCTCTGGCACTCTGTCAGTGCGTGATGCAATGCGGTAAATGTTAACACAATCAGTGCCGGGGGTATCTGTTCCCGAATCCATTCATGGAAGCCCACTGAATGCCTGCCGTGTTTGTGAATTCGTTGGAAGAAATATATGTACAGAAATCGTGGAATCTCCTCGGCAAAAAGGAAGCTAGCTCGTTCCTGGTGGTATTCGGAAGAGTACAAGTTTTAGACAGAACTCACATCAGGTTCATTTGTACAATCGCATTGACGTACAATGAATGTATAATATGAAAGAATTCGGTCAATATGTATGCGTGTAATAAAGAATATGTTGGCATACTATACCACTTGGACAAAAGGCAACTATGACACCTCTTGTGTCATCCAACAACCCCTTATAACCGGTACATCCTCTGTGGCCTTGTCAATGCGGTGCTCATCATCTTCGTAATGGTGCAAGTTGAATAGTCTCCCTACACACTCACGGGCCGTCTTGATCATGTGCGATCTGACTGCATTGCGACTGTTTTTGATTTGACATATGGCCGGTTAGTCAGTGCGAATGCAATTCTGGGAGATACCTAACTATCTTGAGACACTCCTTCTGATATTCCTGGAAGCTAATATTAACTCCTTCCTGCCTGCATGCCTTCGGCCAGGAATGCTCTACAGACTTTGTGTTGGAAACAATATGTTAGTCGGTATCTACCACTCTCGGAATTGTATAAGCTACCAGCAGAAACTCAGCTTCAGTTGGAAATGGTGTCTTGATCAGCAGTTGCTTCTCCATCATGCGACGCATTGTCTCCAGTACAGCAGAAACTCGAAGGTCACCTGGTGCAAGGACACTTCGACTGCAGTATGTTTTACTGCTGACCGACAGACTCGACGGTGTCCTCGGCGGAGACGATGGGATGAGTTGGGAAGCCGATGATGATGGGTGTGGACTCCGGAGGTGACTAAGGTTCGTCACTGAACGAATACCGACGTTGGAAATAACAATGAGTGCTGGCAACATCGACACTTGATTCGGCAGGGGCAGCGACGGTTTCAGGGCTGGATTTGGCGCGGATACAATGGGTATAGATGCTGAGGAGACCTGACTAATTGAACCTTCGATACGTGAGGCTGTAGCCTTTGTCCGCTTTCAATTCTGCTTGTTAGCCTGCAATGTGGGTTTCCTCTTGTGACCGTTGCTGTACGTGGCATTGGGGTGCGAGGAGTGGCCGGTGATGCTTTTGGAATTGAGGATGCGGCCTTGTGCAGTGACTTTGTTATTCGGGTCATTTTCAGAAGGCAGGAATGTCAGAAAGGCAGGAATGTCAGAAACGCAGAAAAGAGTGCAGTTGCGATGTAGACGAAGGGTAATGCAGTGTGGAAAAGGACTGATATGTCATTGAGCATTGCACGTGAAAGGTTTTCTCATAAAGTGGCATATTCAAACGATTTTGAATTAGCTTGTCACGAAAGTGTTGCGTACAATTAGTCAATCAAATACCAATAATGCCAAGAAAACACAAACGAGACTAATACATCTTTGTAAAATGCAAAAACGACTTCACTCAACCCAAAGAGGAAATGCAAAGGCCCGATCTAACCCAAACCCCAACAACGAACCTAACACGTGTGTCAGTATGCTAGTCATTTGCAACACTGTTGGATGTACCGAAAACCATCACTCAAATTGCGGACCCTTCCATGGTGAAGTCAAACGTGTCGCCTCGAGCTGTGTGAAGCTCATACTGGCATTTACATCTAGGTACGTGCTAATTGCCACCAACTCTGACGACTCATCAACACCCACAGATTCGGAAGAAACGTCACACGTTGTCTCCTGCTCCACCAGAACCTGTACCATTTGCGATCTCGCCTTCCACTGTTGCTGTAACTCCACCACCACTCGCGACGTCACCTCAACAATTTGTGATGTCTCCGCCATTCGTGCAACTCTGGTATCTTGGATAGAGGCACACTCGACATGGTGAGTAGCTGTCACCTCCGGTTGTGTCATTGCCGAGTGGTTTATTGCAACAAATCTGGGAGCAGGTGTCAGGCTCTTGGCAGGTTCGGAGGTACCAGGTGTTCCCGGGGGAGACAATCGTAGTTGTGGTGGTGGTGGTTGTGGTGGTGGTGGTGGTGGAGTAGCTCCCATTGCCTTCAGAACAGCCACAATGATGAGAGGGTTGTAAGCTTTAACAGAAAAGAGGGTGGCCACCGAGTTGTTGCTATTGAGTCGAGTCGTCTACCATGGCTGCAGAGATGTTTCGCCGGGTATGACTAGATACCCAAGAATACAACTGATATCTCTGGCAGGACATAGACGAGTCACAGGACAGTGCACGGCCTGTACAGTGTGCTTCTCGACCCGTGAGAGATGCCATCTATTCGAGCTGTTGTGAACAACAATATCATCCCAATGGTCGTAGCTTTCTGGGCCATAGCTTTCAGGGTCAACAAAGCAAACCCTGAAGGGGTATATAAGTGTTGGGCCGGTAGGGACGGCATTGTTGGAGATCTCATGGAGTTTTCGTTTCTTCTGGTGGGCAGAGGCAATGATGGTCGGTGGCGTTGCACGTTTGTGGGAGGGTGACTGCAGCTTCGGTATCCCAGGATACCAGGTGTCTTTCTTGGCATGGCCTTTGCCACGTTTGGAGTTGTCACAGTCGTTGGAGTCTTCGGAGTCGGGGTCGATATCGTTGTCGGTGTCGGTAGGTACAGGTCGGTTTTCTTGGTGATATCGGTTCATCTGCACCTGAGTTTTATCGAAACAGTCTCAGAGAAACACCCGGAACCCACTCCGCTATTCCATGTATCGTGGTTGAGTCGATGCCCGATGCTTCCACATCCCCTGAAACTGTGCAAAGTGCTTGATAGCAACTGGGTCCAAAAAAAGGATATCATATATCAAGTCAATCGAGCCATCATCCTTGGTACCATGAATGGCATAAATCTGAATACGGTTCCGAATGTGCTCGGCCATGAACTGCTTCGCGAAACCATTAAGGTGGAGACTGTCCTTAATTGCATCGGTTTTTGAGGGGGTGAATCGGATCTTTTTGGGTGGCATTGCAACGTTCTGAGCTGTATATAAGGTGTATGAGGGCTCGGTTAGGGTTAGGGTTAATGTGTATAAAAATGACGATGAGAGTGGTAAATAGGTAAAGATGGAGTAGATAGAGATGATGGAGAATTGAAATTGAGAGAGCGTACGGAAGCATATATACATTGCAGAATGGCCCATCAAGGTGGTTGGAATCGTGTGGAGTGGCTCGCAGAAGAGTTGAAACCATTGGTGATATCAAATATCATACTTGAAAAGGAGCTTTTCTGGATGTGAGCCGTCATCGGTACTTCCCTTCCAGCCTGAAAGATGCCCCTCATGTTTTATATGACTCTGAGAGTTGTTTGAACTACTTCTTGAGCGTGAGACACACTCGTCATGGGAATGTTAGGTCAAATCATCGAAATCTGTCAGTTTAGGTTCCTATCATACGGCAGTGACATCAGGTTCCAACATAATGATGCAGAGTAGTCTTACAAACAGTGAAGAACCTGCCATATGAAGCAAGAGAAGTGTCACCGGCATCTCTTGAAGTGCATAGGCCTCTCCAGGCACCACCAATTGACTCTGTACGATGGTGTCATGAACTCTGAACTCGTGTTTTGCCACACAAAACGAGTGATATCACATGTTTTCCTCCACGTTTCGTATCATCCGCGTGGTCAAATATTAAAAAAGCAAGCAAACAAGCAAGATCATGGATTCTTTATTATATTTGCATCGCCATTAGTGTCATATTAGGCTGTGGTCGTGGCTACATCTTGACAAACTGTCTGCAGTATATTCCAGGGTCTTGACATTTTATATACAGCTCTAAGAGTTTTGTACCCCATGCGACTCAATTCCACTATCCCTGCATGGCAACGACCCATGCATGGCAATGCTCAACATATTCTGTCAACTGCAGATACAGCCCTCAGTATTGTCTACACTATGCGCACTATGGCTCCCATATGAACTCCGAATCGTTTCTGCCATGTTTGCTTGAAACCTTACAAGTCTGACCTGTGGCTCTACAAACAAATCGTCAGCGAGCCACCATTCGCGATATCACGCCCAACTTCCTGAAGCGAAGACTCAGCCCAAGCCCCCTGACTCCACTGGGCCCCGTGAATGCGTTCGAACAAACTCTCAGCGTTGCGTCGACGATTCGCACAGTGGTTTTCATGTCAACCATGACCACATTGACGATCCTGACGCGTTTCTTCTGTTGCACACGTTGCCTTCTCCAGAACCATCCGAATTCGACTCAAATACAAAAAGCTTCTCATATCCCGATACTGGAGCCCCTGTCACATACGTTCCGACCGACGACGAGCACAATGCTGAGCAATCCTTGGACAACCCCTTCCATCCGATCGAAAGAGAGGAGGAGTACAATTTTGCAGAGCTACTCACATCGAACGGTCTTCCCGCCAACATCATCGATGACTTCCTGAAGGGCAACTGCTGCCTTAAAGAGTGTGTGCGTGATTCTCTGATATTGAATTACAACCTCTGACAGAACATTGACCCAATGGAGGATGGACTTGGCCATGGTTCCTGGAAAAAAGCTACGTTGCAGATGGCATGGAATGTGCCACATCCAGATACAATTGAGTTTTGGCACCGTGACCTTATAGAGTGTGCAAAATGGTTACGCCGGCAGCCAGCGTACGAGGAACATCACACATACACACCAATACGTAGAATCAATGATGCTGGACACCGTGTTTACAACGAGATGTATACTGGAGACTGGTGGTGGGACAAGCAGGTAAGCATCCTTCTTAGTATACCCTTGGCAAAAACATTACAATGCTCACAATTGTGTAGACAATACTACCCATCGGTGATACGCTGGTGCCGATGATATTCATGTCTGATGGCACGCATCTCACAAACTTCTCTGGCGACAAGAAGGCATGGCCGATATATATGACGATCGGCAACCTATCCGCAGCCGTACAGATGAAGCACACAATGCACAGGGTGTTGTTCCTTGCCCTTTTGCCCATTCCCATCAAGATGCGCGATGTCACCCTCAAAAGAAAATAAATGCTCAGAGGGAACATAACCGAATGGTCTCTCAGAACGTACTGTAGCATGCGTTGCAACCCCTACTCAGTTCCGAGACCTGCACCTTCTATGCCCGCTGTGCCGATGGCAACTTCAGGCATTGTTATTCGACACTGGCTTCATGGATGGCCGATTACCTCGAGCGCCGTGACCTTCACAACATCAAGAATGGTGTATGCTACTGGTGCTAATGCCCATTGCAGGAAATGGATAATCTACCCTGCCGACAAGAGTGACACAATCTCCGGGATCATAATATCTATTGTATACTCTCAGATTCAAATACACCCGTGAGTATCGCCGATCTCAACCGCCACAATATCAATCCAGGTTTCAACATCTTATGGTATCTCGATCGCGTTACAAGTGATCTTCCCAAGCCTGATCTACTCCACACGATGCAAATTGGGATGTTGAAGTACCTCCTGACATGGCTTCACGAATTTCTCAAGCAGTATAAGCGGCTTGACAAGTTCAATCATATTTGGCTCTCGGTGCCAGCATACCTTGATAAGACGAAGCCAAGATGTGCATATGAGGAGGTTTTGCATTGGAACGGAGGAGAAATCAAGACGATGACACGATTTCTTGTGGGTGTTGTACGCAATGCTCTGCAGAATCCAAGCCCCGCTCAGCGCAATGTTTTTGACCGTACAGTTGAGTGCTCTCGCTCTGTTATTGAGATCTATCTCAATTGCCAGTATGACTCTCACGATGACGAAACGCTAGACCTCATGGACAATGCTATACCTTGCTTTTACGATTCAAAGGATGTGTTTCAACAATTCAGGGCTGGGAAAGGTCATGCAGCAGAGGCCAAGGAGAGACATACGGAATTGTGTGCCGAGCGGGATGCCGAGTTGGATGAAAACAAGAAGAAAGCGGTGGCCTTTCGACAGTGTATTCGTGACGTCTGGAAAGGTCTTATCGATGCAGAAATGGCCAAATATATTGAAGAGGGTAGCAATTTCAACTTTCCCAAGATATATCTCATGCAGCACTTCCGAGAGCAGATACAACGGTACAGTTCGCTTAAACAGTGGTCGACGCAGATCAGAAAATGTTCTCACTGCAAGCAGATTAAGGACGGGTTTAATGCCTCCAACATGATGGGTAATTAATATACTCAGATAATCAACTACTACCTTCGGAGTGATGCATTCGCTGTCAGAAAGGCCAATCGCGATGCATGGAACTGTAAACAAGCTGCTCCACAGACGACGACACAAGTGACGGCGGAAGCAACCCCTAGACATTATTTATTGAGGTTCATATCTCCACAGCAGCACAAAGGAAAAGAGAAAGTCAAGGACTTTCAAGGCCTCTTGAAAACAATCAGTGACAACGTCCTTCGAAATAGTCTGTACAATGCCACCGGTCGATTCTTACACTCCAAGCAGGTTAATATCGATTCGGATAATCTCTTAAGCAGCGTTGCCGCAATTTACCATGAATTGGAGGTAGAATCACGTAACATGCATGACGAGTGTATCATTCAGAAGGTCAGATGTACTGAAGATAAACGATGGTATTCTGGGGCTACCTGCCATGACTGGGTATGGGTTCAAACTTCACAACGTAAGGAGGGGCAGGATCTGTGTCACAAGACATTGCAGGGATGTTCACCATACCGTATGCTTCATCTATTCAAGCTGGGAGTCGTCCATTCCCGCGGCACAAATACCTTTTGGCTAGCATACATGGAAGTTACGAAGCCTGCCAACGGTGGAATGCCGGAAAGTGCATCACAGCTAGTCAGGATAGTGAAACTATCTTCCGGAGGTGTATATGCAGTTATTAGTGCAGGAACTATTGTCGGTGCGGCCCACTTAATTCCAGAGGAGCCCATTTCGTCAAAGTTGGAGAATAAAGGATGGATAGTCAATAGTCATATAGACCTAGCGACCTGCAACGAAGTTTATTATATGCTGGAGGATGAGTTGAATTCACCGGTAAAGAGGGTATAGACGGTGTTTAGAACTGTAAATAGACTTCATAGGCAGACCTTCAAGTTGCTTGCGTCCAGCCAAGACATGGACGTAAGCAAAGTGGTTCTCCATAGACAACAACCTTATGGTGTAATATTCCGTGCATAGCATCGTCATTACAATACCCAGAGCAGTGTTTCCATCGAACACCAAGCACCGATAAGTAGACCTTCAAGTTGCTTGCATCCAGCCAAGACATGGATGCAAGCAAAGTAGTTCTCCATGGAAAACGACCTTATGGTGTAATATGCCGTGTATAGCATTGTCATTGCAATGCCCGGAGGAGTGTTGCCACCGAGTATCAAGCACCACACAATTGTACCGGCCAGACGAAGAATACGGTATATTAAGCGTCCCAAGGTGCTGTGCAGAGTGATATGTGACCATGTGAATACTTAGCGCCAGGGATCGTTTTCGCTGTGCCTCACATCGTATCGTCGCGGACTTACATGTTACCCTACCTTCCGACGTTCCAGGTGCTTCTGGCGCACCACCAATATCCGGGTGTGACTAATACGTCCGAGCGCAGGGATCTTTTCCCAATGTATAATTGCCATCCTTTATCAATGAATTGTCTCCAACAGAACCCCTTTTGTAAACCATAATTTACAAATCAACTGTATAGTAAAACATATAATTGCCACATACAATGCAATGGTATCAGATACGAATGAATCCATTCTCGTACTGGAAGGTATGGCTGTTCTACAATATCTGCAAGTGAACATCAATAGAGTATCAATTCTTTTCAAGAGACTGCAGTCATGGCTGGCTGCAGTCAAAGGTTTAGCCCTTGCCTTCAAATATAATTGCTATCCTTCATCAACAGATCGTTTTCAAGACTGTATGATATAGCTTTAGAGGAATCCCTGAAAGTGAGTATCGACAGAATATTAATGCTTTTCTGGTAGCTGCTCTGTTGGCTGGTTGCAGTCAAATTCCTGGCACTATTGTTTTGGAATAATTATCTAGTATTATCAACAAATTATTTCCAAAAGGCTTAACATTTTGTAAATTGTATCAGATTGCTGTATCCAGAACAATAGTATCTGATATAGATTGATCTGCTCCAGCACTAGTGTTGGCAAGGAACCGTCGGAAGTTCGTACCATTGACGAACCGGTTCGGTTCGAGCGAAGCGGATCCTTGCCAAGCCATTGGCCTCAAACCCTACCATTTCGGGCCACAACATCAAACAGAAATAAGTCGGTGAGTTCTTGGTCGATTGTCGCAATTTTGAACACAACCTGTAGCTGCGATCAAGCTGTTTCGAACGCGCTAACAATCAAGGCAATCAGATAGGAACTCGCTTACTTATTTTCGTTCGAACATCAATGGTTCGCGAATCGGTTTGTGACAAACTGGCTAAATTCGACAAATCCCAGATCGAACCCGAACTGGATTCCTTGTAGGTTCGATCTGCCATGAACCGATCCACTTTGTTACCAACACTATCCAGCACCTGCAGATGCAGCCAGCCTATAATGTCTTAAAGTGAATATCAATTCAGTATCAACACTTTTCAACGTACAGTTAACAGTACAGAAGCATTATTCAATGGATATTATTTAGAAACTATATTTCGATGAACCTTAATGTTGAAAATACATTCCATTTAGTCTGCAAAGTATGTATATGAAGTCAATATTATACCTCTTTTATTCTTACAAATGGTTTCTGATAGTGAATATTTACATTGTCAGATTCTGTGCATCCATATAGTCTCAATTAACAGCGGTTCCGTTCGTAGTATTCACAATCATCTTGTCATATCTATTTCCAAATCATCTTTCAATGTTTCCTTCCAAATCCGTTGACATGTTATTGTGTGAAGTCAAATACTGATGGAAAGAGAAATAAATCTTTATACAAGATATGATAAAGAAGACTTCGTACACAGGTTTTGATGAATGGTAGATGACCCTCAATTTATAAATCAAACAAATCACTGTATGGAAATATTCTTGGCATCCTCCCTGCTGGCAATTCTACAAGCATTACACAAATATACAGAATGGTAACCCTGGCATCATATTCATTGTTTGCCATCAGGTTCTTGTCCATTCTTAGGAAGATGGGACAAGCTCTATGGGCAAATACCTTATGATAAATGTATCCAAAGCAAACTAGATATGTTAACTGATTCAGAAGTAACGATTTTAACTTGTACAGCTGGTGATTAGCAAGCTCTGGTTGTATTCGAAAAGAAAGAAAGTCAAGGAGTGATGGTGGCAAGGTGATCCCATAGAGAACTGGCTCTGCAAATACAATGATACCATATTGACAATTGTGGCAGATGAACTATATTACAATTGCATACAACAACTATACCACCAGTGAATTTCAAAAAGTAATCTGGAACTGCCAATTCAGGCTGGGATGTATTTCGACATACATGCTATAGAAAATCATAATGAATCTACAATTTTAACTGTCATTTAATATCTAACGCAGGGAGCTTGTACTTTTCTCTATCTGTACCGATAGCAATATCTGCCGAAGAGTGTAATCGTGACAGAATCTTGTATAGCACTTCATTTTGCAAATATCTTTTTTGATCTATACATATATTGTTTTCCCACTGATCTCATATACTAGAAGATATATCAAGTTACTCAGATTTAAAGTAAACAATATAGATAGCAGTCCAATCCGTATGTTCATAGATATAGTACAGTAGGTCAGAGTCAGATAATATGATCATGACATGATATAGGAAATTCATAATACCTACCCTTGATATTTTACCCTGGGATATTTTTTTATTCATTCGATAGCCTGAGTAGTATATATTTTCTAATTCTTTTCAAGTTATACATAACAGTATATTCATTATTTATATTCAAGACTTCAGTTGTTTGTATGGTGGTAGATACTCTGCTAGATCGTTGTTACTAAGTTGAGAGATACCATTGGATGTTGTCTTACAATTTCTCTGTATTATGATCAGTCCTCCAATTATCATAGACTTATGATTACAAATAATATTGAAAACCAAATACAGGAAGATACGATACCTACTGAAGACTCGAATATAGAGACATAGTAGATACTTTATCAAGTGATCTTGATTGTCTTTCATTCACTTATTGTTTTGATGACTACAATTATCAGGTGAAAATAATATTGGAAAGTAACTATTGAAATATGAGGTATCATAATATATGCTTAACAAATGTTCACCTGTATTTATTTGATATGAGGGTCAATATGATCACCTGTAGATTTACCAAACATCATTAAATCTATCATTTCTATGATTTCAAGCCCCATATATTTTCTGAATCACTATCAATTGATATGAACATTGAACTGTACAGTACTGTACTGGTATCTCTTGGGATATCTGCTCTTAATACCTGTTTAATATCAAGTTCATCTATAGATAAATATCTTTGATTCAGTTTATCTTCCTTTCAGTACTCTGCCTGATCATCATCTTTTGTTTTTTTATAACACTAAACTATTTCCGACCAAACTGTTATAGTACTTAATATATTATAGGAGTAACTAGTACCCTCAGCATATTCATGATCAGAATCAACAACTGTGACAGTATCAACTAATTCTGCTGGAACAAAATCTACACTCCAGATATCTATTCTCTCAGTATCAATTTTAATATTGTGATAAAAGTAATTATTATGGTAGAGTACTTATAACGCCAATATCACCATCCATTTTCATACTAGAGTACAACCCTTAAACTCTTCCCAATCCAGATCTTTTTAATGTTTTCTGCTAGACTCAAGAACTTAGATAGCAATATATTACGTATTATTTCTGATGTTTGGAGTACTTTAATTATATATTCTTTAGTCTTTACATATGTAGTTGTTAACATGACCTTAATACAATGTCCGTACGTTTAATTTCAAGGTATTAGAGGTTGTTTTGTTAATGTTAAATCCTTCAAATCATCAGGCTTTTCACCAGACTAACATAATTGAAACTATATCCAATAGCAAATTTTAGTATATACCTGTAAAGGTCAGAACAATAGGATTATTTTACCTTACACAGAATTGACTATGTATTGAATATTTTTATTTAGGAGTTGCAAATCGAAGTCTATCTAACTTCAACACCATACATATGAAGTTCGATTGTAGCTTCGACAGGTAACAGGTCCAGCATTCTATTGACTATGGCAATCGGTGTAAAAATGGAACACAGTTCGATTTCACTATGGACAGAGTGAACTCTGTTCAGTAAAGCCTCATCAGTAGAGGATACCTGGTAATTACAGATAGAATTTCTTTATTATTAGGGTGAGTTAACTTGTTTTCAACCAGTTGCCACTACTAACTAGTATTGGCAATGAAGTGGATCCGTTCGTGGCGAATCGAACTGTCCTTGGTTCGATCCGGGTTCAATCTGAGGTTCAACTTGAAACCTTGAACCGGATCCTAAAACTGTGAACAAAAATAAATACGCGGGTATCTGTCCGATCGGATCGATTCCTGATACAACTTATAGCTCCTGGAGTAAGCTACATAATGAATTACAATTCAAGTCGATCGGATACGAACTCGCTTACTAATTTTCGTTTGCAATGGTTGGACGAAATAGTGGGGTTTGAGGCGAATGGCTGGTCAAGAATCTGGTTCTCTCGAACCAAATCGTTTCGTCAATGGTACGAACATCTGACGATTTGTTGTTAATATCTCTAGTACTAACCTTTGTTAATTCCAATTATCTAACTATGTAATAGTCAATTGAACTCTGATGATATTGTCTGCTACTTTATCTACAGAGTAAACATATAATAGTAAGTAATGAAACTTGACAGTTTCATCTCTCTTTAAATCTGCTATCTCATCATCATTCTCACCAGTGTTAGCAATGAAGCGAATCGGTTGGTAGTGGATCGAAACGTACCACAGTTCAAAGTGAATTCGATCCGAGGTTTGACAAGGTTCCGTGATTAGACTCAAATCTCAAACCGAATCCCACAACTGCGAACGAACATAGGCAAATGAGTTCTAGTCCGATCGGCTTGATTTGTGGTTCATCCTGTAGCCCGAGAGGTTACCTATGAGATGTATAAATAATCGAGTCAACCGGAGAAGAACTTGTTTACTTATTATTTGTTTCACATTGTGGGTCAGAATGGTAGAGTTTGTGGCGAATTGCTTCCCAAGGATTCGGTTGGCGTGAACCAAATTGGTTGGTCAATGGTACGAACATCTATCAGTTCAATGCCAACACTAATACTCCATATTGACTTGAATACTACAGTATCTTTGTAGTTATTGACTGATCAGCAATTGCAGTATAATATCAATTAGACTACATGAATCATATTGATCATTAGTATGCTCATTCTTGGAACTCAGATATATTTGTTTCAGATGTCTTTAACAGTGGCAACAGATTGTCTATTTATTGTTTACACCATCATTAATAAATATTGTCAGAGTATTGGTTTTTTTTTCTAACAGGTCTGATATCTGTTTGAATTCGTGAAATTATGGTAAGTAAGATAAAAGGATACTGAGAATTTCTGTGTTTCTCTTAATTGTGATACATTGTGGGGCTTCTTGTTGTGATGTCTTAATATTCCAATTATCAACATTGAAAATAAATATTCTTTTGGCATTAGTTGTCATCTGCTATAATTCTGTCAATGGTTGGTATATGTGGAAATAGAATACCTGGGATAGAAGAAATCTGAACATTTCAATATTTCTCTCAATTGCAGTATATTGTAAGGATTCGTCTTCTGATATTACAATATAAATACTCTCTACATCAAAAAGGACACAAATATTTACCTCTAGTAGGGGTGATACTTGTGACTGTGGATGTGTATGAAAATCTGTTGATTGAAGCAGAGTAGGATTAAACATTATTGCAGTTCTGAAAAAGAGAACGTTTTGAGCAATTGTAAGATTTCTTGCCAATGAGTTGTTTGTCACAATTATAGCATTTCTAGTACTCATGTACTTCTCAGTATTCTCAGTATAAGATATCTGGCTCCTGCTTATGATATTTGAACATTCTGATTCTCAACTATAGTGATTACTACACTCTGTACAGGTTGCTGGAATCGGAACTGCAACTGCACACTGTGTGATTATCACAATTCTTTCACTTCTAATTGTTCAATATTACTATGATTCTCATTGACAACAATTTCTGTAACGATAGAGACCACCATTCAATCCAGTGATCAATTGATACTTATTATATATTAGAAGTACATAGTGCAAGAAGCTTCCATTAGGGTCAGATATACATATGTGCATAATATATCTTTTCCTAATAATAATTCAACTTGATTACTTCTTTTGTTTAATTGAATGAAATATCAGTAAGCAATATCCTTGGAACTATGGGATTGCTATGCAGAGATTCATAGATACTATAGTACGACTTCAATATATTCATATCAAGTTGTAATGTAAACAAATTGGCCAAACTAATATTTATCCAAATACTGGAATAGACTTTGCCCATGAATTCATGCAAGAAGAAAGAAACATATTGAAATGCAAACAGAATACAGATATATATTTTCTGATGGTATTAATATCTATTCAGTATTCAAAGTATGTAGTTTGCTTTCATATAAACACAAATGCAGGAAATAATGAACATTATAAAAACTCCAAGTGGTACTTGTTGAATTGATATTGCTCAATGTGATATACAATACAAATATATATATTGAAAAAATGAAATTTAGTATATCAAATATAGCAACAGTACCATTCGACTAGTATACCTGAGGTAATAATATTTGTTGCTACAGAATTGAGAATGACTATAACTGGAGATACTACAAATTGTAGTAATGTTAAAATGATATCCAGAATACTTATTTCCAAGGTATATACACAGGGACAGTACTTTCACTTTTCATATGTACAATATAAAGTACGAATAGTCAATTTTGAAAATGAAAGTATTGAACTTGCAATCCACTCCAGTAATAATAACTGTTTTGTACATCTATTCTTTGAAGTTTGTTGCAATGGTGGCCGGCCTATAGCCAGATAACCCCCCAGTATATAGTCAGCTCGTGTGAGTACTCTTGCACACCATCGATAACCTTACCTAGATACTACTCGACTATATTCACTTATCCTTGTTTGCAACTGTATTTAGTCTAATACGTTTATATGAGGCCGTACATAGACGTACATCCATATACTGTCATCGATCTTTAGTAATTGGATACGTTTTGCTCATGGTGTTGACTGAATTACCTCTTTTCAATGAGTTACTACTTGCTACCTATCATCGAGAACTTACATGAATACATGTGATCTACCCTCGAGAAATTCTCCATATTTACATGAGGTTACCTAGCAATATCCTACGGGTTTCATTAATCATTTTTCTTAATACGTAGATACATGCACCAGACCATCGAGCTCAATCCGAAGTCGAAAAGATCGAACGAATCCGAATACAAAATAAGACCCAATGATGCAGTAAGACTGAAAGACTGAAAGAAGCCGGAAGACGAGATGAAACTTGTCGAAGACGAAAACAGGTGAAGTCAGGACTAAGGTGAATCCCAGACCAAGGTGAAGTCAAGACCAAGTTGAAGGATGAAGCAAGGTCAAAGTGCAACTCAAAGCAAGAGGGCAAGATTGAAGGGCACATGTCGAAGGGCAACCGAATGTCGAAGGACAAAGCAAATAACAGTCGATGACAGTTGGTAGGATAACCGTATCTACGATCCGAATATCACATCAGCAAAGTCACTCGTCCGGTTCCGGAAGCCCTGGGACCCTCGGGAGGTTGCGGAGGTTGATTTTGAATGACGCACTCTGCAGACCCTCCGGGAGTCCTCCAGGACCGGCGAATGCAGCCTCAGCAAACTCCCTTGTTCTCCTGGAAGCCTTGAAGCTGCTCCGGAAGATTGCTGTATCACAATAGTGTACTCCATAGCCACTTCTGATGCCTCAAAGGATGCTCCGGGAGATTCCTGTATTGCAATAGTGTACTCCGTAGCCACTTCTGATGCCTCTAGGAGTGCTCCAGGAGATTCCAGTATCGCAAGAGTGTACTCCGTAGCCACTTCTGATGCCCCTAAGGGTGCACCGGGAGATTCCTGAAGCGTGGCAAAGTCCTCCGTGGCCGCTTCTGAGCTCTCTTTGGAGCTCCAGTACATTCTCGGATCACTCAGTAGCACTTGAATCTATTTCTTCATTTCCTGACGGAATCATGTGTGTCACCCATTTTCAGATGCGTCTGTAGCATCGGATACATCTTGGGCATTCATCTACTGCAGCCTGCCACTATCAACTAAAACGACATATATCCACGCTGTACTCCAGCAATACCTCGATATGACCTTGACAAAAGAAACCCAACCCCCGACAAACACAACTCCCGACAAACACAACCCCCGTGAAACACAACCCCCGAGAATCAGACTCTCGCTTGAATACAGCTGCCAGGTCCTCCGTTTGCTCCCCTGCTTCATCATGTGCCACATAACGGGTCGAGTTCTCAGCAGAGCTTGCAATTCTTGTGTCTATATAGCTGCTCATATGCTCAATGATGGCTGCCTGGCGACCAGGACCAATGGAATTCCAGTGTCTCCGGCATCTCTCGTATAAGGCTAGATCAAACGTCAGTAGACTTTAATTATAGGATCCAGGGGACACACTTACGGCTGAATATCTCTCTGCGGAAGTCATGAGAGAGTTCGCTCTTCGTTCCTTTCTCGTAGTCCCTCAAGGCACAGTTAAGTGCGGTCGCAGCGAAGCAAATCAATTGGAGAGTCACTCGCCTGTCCCAGAATTTGTTGCAATACTCTTGTCTGCCATGGTAGGTGTTGAAAGGGAAGAAGTGAGCAATGATCAGTGCGGTGGGCTCGCTTCTCGCAAGCCACCGGACTTCCTTCGTACCGTTCAGGAGATCTTCCCATTTCCCAATCCAAGAGTCATCATTCAGCAAAGTGGCAACCTGCTGTAGACATAGAAGATTCTCTTCTATCTTCAACGAGTACAGTGAAGTTACCATAAGCCTCCCTGTAGAGACTAGTCGACCCCGCATACCACTGATTTTCCCCCGCAACTGCATTGCATTGATAATTAGTATCATCAAACTTTGAAACCTGGAGAATACTTCGGACAGTCACATTTCCACATGTCAGGGTATCGATGTGCTCACTGGGTGTACCGAGGTGCTCCCACACATGTTGCGTGTCGTTGAGTACGCCAACAGCTCTCTGCTGGACCGTCATGGCATCAAGGGCTGTATCCCATGCCTTATCGCAAATGTCTAATTCGTGCTCTTGAGAGGCAGGCCAGGGGTTGTAAGTATACAGAACAGATCTCAAGAAGTCCTTTGTTAAATCGAAAGGTCCTTTTTATGGAGTGGCACCTTGCTATCCTTGTTGCTCTTCGTCTCCGATGTACCTTCAATAGGTGGAGGGGCAGCTGAGGAATCCCGACTCCTTGCAGGCCACCATCTGGCATGATTCACTGGAATGAGGAATGTCCTATCTTGGCTAGAAGATCGAGGTGGAGTGCCTTCAGGTGATTGTAAGCGTGGCGACAACTGAGAACGGTCTCCATCGGTGCTCCCAAGGTTTGATTTGAATTTCTTTCTTTGGAGTCGGTCAGTCGCCTGGACGGTATCTGAGCCAGCCCTTTTCGAGCCTTTTGAGCCTGTATTGCAACTGCATCTATGTAATGGCGGTGCCAGATGCACTTGGCTCCCAAGTGCACTTAGCCTTCCCAAGTGTACTTGGTTGCCGAGGCCGGGTAACTGCCCTTCATATATAATCACCTCACGAAGTGCTTTTGGTACACTAGCGATTATTTTACCAACATACCGTACAATTGATCTATATCGCTTATTTCCCGTGTGCAACTGTATCTACACGTATACACCTATACGAGGACGTACGTCCTTACACTATGAACCCTCTTCACTGACCAGATACGTTTCGCTCTCGGGGTTTCGTGATTTGTTTACTTCTTCGACGTGTCACGACATGTATACAAACAGACCATATGTCGATTTCATACAATTGCAGCCACAATGCCCCCAAAGAAGTTATCTACAACTCAATTACACGTCACTGACAATCATGACAGCGAGAAATTCTTGCAGGCTGCAACCTCCGCATCTGAGAACCAAACACGTCGAATCACCAGGTCCAGGACCGCTCTGATGGCCCTATCAGAGGTTGAGATCGACGACGTTGAAAAAAATGACGAAGTCGACGACAACACGGACGACGAAGATACAGTCGACAACGAGGATGAGGTCGACGACGAAGACGAAGGTCATGGCAACAATCGCGACAACGGCTTCAGATTCATGATCACCGACGAGGATCTTAGCGAGATGTCGGCCCAAAAGAAGATGCTAAAGACGATGTTCGAACAGCAGGCCGTATGGTGAAAGGCCGAGCGAGAATGATTGGCTTTCGAACGAGGGAAATGGGCCGCCAAACGCGCCAAACGCGAAGCAATGACGCGTGCGAAACCCGCAATCTTCGCCATGGTCGACCCTGTACGATACTGCGGCGGAGCCAAGTAGTTAGACAACTTTATCAACACGTTACGCTCCAACTTCGACTCGCACAAATACTTGTTTCCACGTGGCGGACGCGATCAAGTCAAATACGCAGTTTCTCTCCTCGACTGCTGGAGCAATCACTCGGATCCGGCACAGCGCCAGACAGCGATGATGGACCCTTCCGAATGGGCCAGCGATCTACGCGCGGACTCCGACCCCTGTTTGGAAGATTTTGATCTCTTCGGACAAGAGATCAACAGAATATACGGGGACAAGGATCACCACGGGAGAGCGGTGATAAAGGCGATGGACGAATACATCCAATTGCCAAATGAGCCGGTTCGAGTCTATGCGAACCGTGTGAAAGATGAATGGAGACAGGCAGGATGGACCATACAGAGGAACGAGCAGATGCTTTACGACATGGCCTGGGCAGGACTCCAGCACGCACTCAAAAGCAAGGTTGGGACGATAACCTCTGCTTGTGGAAGGTTCGAGACAATCGAGGACCTTTTCCACAAAGTTGCAGCCTCAGAGATCATACACACCGACAAGAGACCTGGCGACCAGCAGCAGCAACAGCAAAGGCAGCCGGAATCGTCCCAAAAAGGCGGGAAGCGAAGTTACCGGCCATCTATCTCCGAACCGATGACCGAGAAGTCGACAAACGATAAGCCGAAGGGGCACGACAGGCCTGGTGGCAATCGCCGCAGATTGACCCCAGCACGATGGGTCTCAAAGGAGGTCTTCGATAGCAGAAGGGCTAACATGCAGTGCACGTGGTGCGGAAGCAAAGGCCATAAGCATTTCCAGTGCCCAATTTACAGCGTCGCCCATGCGCCCGAATCGAGCTCCAACCATGGCGGAAGTCGCGGCAGCGACGGCGGACACCACCAAGTGAAATGCCAAAAGTCATTCGACACTCAACAGTCAAAAAACTCGCATACCTCTCCCGGCACCTAGCCCGGCGGGAGAGGCTGGACGAAGAGGAGTTAGGGTTAGAGAGGTTGGGAATGAGATCTTTGTTGGCGACGATAGATGAGATCCAGCCCCACCAAATCGCTCTGAAATCGAGGGTCATCCTTGAGCCCCCCAGGGCTCTCCTTTCAAGCCAATACTGATGTGGTACAGACAAGCCGGATTCATCTCACATTGTCCACGAAGTACTCATACGAGATCGACACGGTGAGATGCAGCACATTCGGGCTCTAATCGACTGCAGCACGATGAGCATTTTTATGTCCCTGAGGCTACTCAGACGACTCGGGCTACAACATGAACAGGCATTCACAGGTACGTAGGGTGTCAATGGCCAAGTGATGATGTCTGCAAAGGACAGCCGAAAGACGAGAGTTTCGGTCCAATATTTTGAGCACTTGTCTCCGGTTGACGAATCGGAGGTGCTGGTCGTGCCCATGGCATATGATCTGGTTCTAGGCTTGCCTTGGTTCAAGACTAGGAACCCCGAGGTCGACTGGACTTCCGGTCAACTTCTATCTCTGCAGACTCAAAACGGCGACGCAAGTGCAGCGGCGGCCACCGCCCAGGTGACGTCGAAACCTCCACAGGTATCTGACAAGCTTCGGCCGCAGGGGGGCGGTGAAGTAATTAACTCTCCTGAGATACACCTGCTCGGAGCCACTGCATCCGAGAGTCTCTTAGCTAGCGACAAGGTTCTCGTGGCATTCGCCATACGTATTGGCGATTGCACAGGGCTGCTGGGAGATTCCATGGAAGGCATCACAAAAGGTGAGGAGCACCTGGAGCTGGACGAGCGAGCAGGAGCAGCAGCAGCGGTAGTTGCAGCGGAAGAGTTACTAACAATGCGGAGCTTGAATGACTGCTACCGGCTCGCCGAGTTACGAAGGGAGTACCGGACAATGGGGGGTTTCCCATTGAGCATAACTCGTTACGACAAGGGCTCCTGGATTCCACAACCTTCGCTCCCATCTCATGATTTCGAGTACAAGCTAACGAGTATAGGTGGAGCTGCATCCAAAATGGTGCCTATAGATGATGGCGGCCATATCCCTGCCAAGTATCAAGAATTTGTGGAGGTCATTAGTAAGGCCAAGGCTGAGATGCTGCCACCGCACAGATCAATTGACCATGCGATCGACCTGGATCCCAGTTTTCAGTTACCATACGGGCGTATCTATAACCTGTCGGAGGTTAAGTTAAGAACTCTAAAGGCCTACATCGAGACAAACCTGGCCAATCGCTTCATCCAGAGGTCATCATCACCAGCGGCGGGGCCAATACTTTTTGCAAAGAACAAGGACGGTGGCTTGAGACTTTGTGTGGACTACCGTGCACTCAATAAGGTGACGGTTAAGAACCAGTACCCTCTTCCTTTGATTTCAGAGATTTGTGACCGCGTGGGAGGTGCCAGGGTCTTTACGAAACTTGACCTTCGCGCAGCCTATCACCTCATTCGCATTAAGGAAGGTGACGAGTACAAGACGGCTTTCCGAACCCGATACGGCCAGTTCGAGTACAAGACGGCTTTCCGAACCCGATACGGCCAGTTCGAGTACAAGGTCATGCAATTTGGCCTGACAAACGCACTGGCTACATTTCAGGCTTACATTGACGATTGCTTGCAGTCTTACATCGACGACTTCGCCGTATGCTACCTCGACAACATCTTGATCTACTTCACTGACGAGAAGGAGCACGAAGAGCACGTGCGGAAAGTACTGCAACGGCTGCAGGAGTTCGGAATCTACTGCAAAGCGGAGAAGTGCCAATTCGGAGTCACAGAGGTCGGCTATCTCGGCTTTGTGATCAGCCCCGAAGGTGTTGGCATGGAATTGGACCGAATATCAACAATCGAAGATTGGCCGACTCCGAAGTCAATCCATGATGTGCAAGTGTTGCTCGGTTTCACAAACTTGTACCGGAGGTTCATCAGGAAATATGCCACGGTGACGGCACCCATATCGTACTTGCTAAAGAAGCCTACAGGGAATAAGCCCAAATGGGAGTGACCGAGGGATGCAGAGCTTGCCTTCCGGAAACTCAAAAAGACTTTCACCGCAGCACCGATTCTGCAGCACTTCGACCCATCCAAGCCGATCATCCTCCAGACAGACGCGAGCGGCTTCGCGATTGCAGGCATTCTGAACCAGTATGATGGCTTCCGAACCCTTCGGCAAGTCAATTTCCACTCTCGAACATACTCTTCGGCTGAGCAGAACTACGACACGTACGATCGGGAACTCCTCGCCATCTTCGAGACCTTCAAGCAATGGTGGCACTATCTGGAGGGCGCCCGTCACAACGTGCTGGTGCGGTGTGACCACAAGAACCTTGAGTATTTCCAAACGTCCAAAGTGTTCTCACGGCGACAAGTTAGGTGGTCAGAGATTCTCTCCGCATACGACTTCAGCATCGAACACTTGGAAGGCTCCAAACACCCTGCCGACGGCCCGATTACGAGATCCACTACGAGAAGCCTGTCGGATGGTTCTTATCGACCCTGAAAGTTGAACCCTATGATGACCTCCTACCGGCACTAAAGAAGGCCCAGGCTACTGACCCATTGGCGGTCGACATCTCGGGTAAGCTAGTCGATAACCCAATTGTCTCAGTCAGAGCCAAAGCCAAAGCCAAAGCCAAAGCCAAAGCCAAAGCCAAAGCCAAAGCCAAAGCCAAAGCCAAAGCCAAAGCCAAAGCCAAAGCCAAAGCCA
>MU122147.1:502986-526218 GCA_014904905.1 Wilcoxina mikolae CBS 423.85 | reverse complement strand
AAGCCAAAGCCAAAGCCAAAGCCAAAGCCAAAGCCAAAGCCAAAGCCAAAGCCAAAGCCAAAGCCAAAGCCAAAGCCAAAGCCAAAGCCAAAGCCGTAGCTGAAGCCAAAGCCAAAGCCAAAGCCAAAGCCAAAGCCAAAGCCTACGAGAACCAATGGAGGGTCGTCGATGGAGCTCTGACCTACGAGGAGAGGATATATGTCCCCGCTGACGATGCTCTCCGCGGCAATGTGATAGGTCTCTTCCATGACAACCCCGAGTCCGGTCACTTCGGAGCTCTTATAACTGCTGAGCTAGTCTCTAGAGATTTCTTTTGGCCCTCAATGGACGTGCACATAAGGAAGTTCGTCAGTGGCTGCGAAGTATGCCACCGAATCAAGGCCCCGCGGCATGCCCGTCACGGAATCAACATGCCGCTGCCACCACCGTCACGACTCTGGGAAGGCGTCACCATGGACTTCATCACAGACTTGCCAGAATCGACCGCGTCCGAATACACAGGGATCCTAGTCATCGTCGATCGACTGATAAAGATGGCGATCTACCTGCCCTGCAGAAAGGATATCGACTCACCAGAGCTGGCTAGGCTCCTCTTCGAGCATGTGATCTGCAAACGCGGTGTCCCTGAGAACATCATCACTGATCGGGGCACTCAGTTCACGAGCCGATTCTGGACGAGGGTCTGCAGTCACATGAATATGGATCACCTCCTGTCAACCGCTTTTCATCCGCAGACGGACAGCCAGACGGAACGGCAGAATCAGCCGATGGAGCAGTATCTCCAATCCTTCTGCAACTATGAGCAGGATAACTGGGTGGAGCTCCTACCATTGGCCAAATTCGCGTACAACAACGCCGTGCATGCGTCGACAAGGATGATCCCCTTATGGGCCAACTACAACTACCACCCGACGATGCAGTTCAAGGTACCCAGGGACTTAGTTCAAGCCCGCTTGAAGTCGGAAGCCCGCTTGAAGTCGGAAGCCCGCTTGAAGTCGGAAGTCCGCTTGAAGTCGGAAGCCCAAGCGGACTCCATCGCAACAGCCCTCAAGGAGACACTCCGTACCCTCCAGAAGAACTTATTGGAAGCCCAAGCCCACCAGACTAAGTACGCTGGTGGCAAAGAAATGACGTTCGAGATCGGGGATAAGGTCTGGCTCTCGACTCGGAACATCAAGACGGCAAAAGCATCAAAGATGTTAGATTACAAGTGTGTGGGACCGTACATGGTGAGTAAAGTCATCAACAAGAATGCTTACAAATTCGACCTGCCAAAGACGATACGTATTCACAACGTGTTTCACGTCTCCCAGCTTGATAAGTGCTCACCACCTGCCATCGGCCAGGCGCTATCGAAACCGCAGCCGACGATTGTCGATGATACGGACGAGTGGGAGGTCAATCGGATCCTCGACTCCAAGCGACGCTACCGAAAGATCCACTATCTCGTTCAGTGGGCCGGATATAACTACCTACGCACGGGCTGGGAACCGGCAGAGAATCTCGAGAATGCTCAAGATCTAGTCGAAGAGTTGCATCGGGAGCACCCAAGGAAGCCACTGCCATAATCGATGTCATCGCCGTGGACGGTTCAGAGGTGGAGGATCCAGAATCAATTGGACGTTTTCTTCTCTTCTCTTTATTCTCTTCGTTTCTTATGGATCTTGCCCCGGTATAAATGGCGTCGGCATGGGTTTTACCATCGCCACTGTAGGTGGAGTTTCCCTGTGCACCGGATCCACAGTTGAGGCTGCCTTGATGGCACTGATCGGTCGTGGGACTTATTCAGATGTAAGAAGGCGTACACCCCTTGTTTTGTCTTTCTTCATGTATATATATGTTGTAGCCCAGGAGGTCTGCTGATAAAGAGGGGAATGATGTAATAGCGATGCCAGGTGCACTTGGCTCTTAAGCGCACTTGGCTTCCAAGCGCACTTGGCCTTTCCAAGGGCACTTGGTTGCCGAGGCCGGGTAACCGCCCTTCATATATAATCACCTCGCGAAGTGCTTGGACACGCTAGCGATTATCTCACCTCCATACCGTACAATTGATATATATTGCTTATTTCCCGTTTGCAACCGTATCCTCACATATACACCCATACGAGTACGTACGTCCTTACAGTCTATTCCGTTCATGAGTTGACAGTAGCTTGTCATCATCATAGTCCGAACCAGTGGTGGGATAGTTGTCATGCTCCCGGTGTTCATCATCGTCTTCTTCGACATCGTCCAGTTTACTCTGGTGGCCCTGAAGGTTAGCTTTATACAAATTAGGGATTCATCTGGCCTTACATGTCTGGGAACGCGTAGAGAACCTTTTTGACTGTCCGTCCTTGCTGAGCACTCCGAATCTCGCTCTTGAGAAGCGGTAATATTAGGACGTTGCGAGGCCATAGGTGATGAAAATAGATCTAAATGTGTTTTGAGAAGAAGAGGTCTGAATAAAGCTCAGGTGCACATGGAGAACCTCTTTTTTCTTATAGGAAACTGAAGGTGACACAGTGGTTCGCATCGAAGAGGACAACCTGTTCATTCACACTGAAGTTGAGGAGCACCTGAACTGCTAATCCGTACACTGAGTTCAGGGATCTGTTAGTGAGACGAATGGGTATTCGGACTTCAGGACTGCTTACCATTGTGAGGTGGCTAGATTCAGACTCAGATGTGGTTGAGCTAGTTCGTTTTTGTTTTCGTTGCATGTTAGCTCTGAGTTTTGTGGTGCCGTGCTAAGTTACCAGTAGCTCGACATGTTCGAGCACGAGCAGCACAGAGTCGGCAGGCTCGGTCTGACTAACCAGAGTTCTTATAGGCGAACTGGTATGAATCATCTTAGTTAGCGGTCGATAGCCCTCTCTATCAATCTGCAGGAAGTGCTACTTCAGGATACCGCTGCCACCGTGATCCTGCTGGGCAAAGTTGCATTCCGTGTCGTGGTTCAGCATCGGAATCTGAGACGCACCCCTTGGACAGTTTCCGTTGCTCAAAATTGGGAATCGGCAGCGATCGAACTTATGCAGTACTGCACCGCAGCTATATGCAACCTCAAGCTGAATGCACATACTATCTTCTGTTGTGTGAATCGTGTCTATCCAGATACAGTCAGTTCACTTGCAGACAAGATCTGGTGGGGGAAAGCATTGACCGAATGGTAGATAGAATAGGGGCTTTAGTCCAGGTGGAGCTATGATGATTGGAATGGCAGGCAGGCAGGTTAAGCTGTAGGTGTGCAGAGATGATAAAAAGGGATGAGATGGAATGGAGCAGAAGAGACAAAAACATCATGTTATGTTGGCGGTTGCCAGGGGAATGTTCCAGGGTGCCCCTAACTCCTATTCGGAAATGTCAAGTGACTATCAGCTGGTATGATGTCGAACCTAAGCATCTATTCTCACTTGATCTTTGCATACTCTGGAAGCTTTGAGCTGGAGCTCAGTCTGTCGCGAAAGCTTGGACGGGCCGAGTGCACATATGACACATTGCTAGTACCACTTTGGAAGCTCAAAGCATCAGCAGAGCTTAGTCTCGGTGTGTGGTAGATGCACCGGGAATAGCGTTGGAAATTAGGATTGAATGTATTGATATTTCGGGTACGATCCGAACCGTGCAGTCCGTGCCTTCGCTTTCTATTTCTGGGTTTGGGGAAGCAATTTTCACCTGACATCTCGACCACTGGGCTCCCTCACCCTCGACCACCACCATAAGTAATTCTTCACAACTGCATTCTGTTTCGCACGTGATATCAAGTGGAAAATACCGTAACCCAAAGCCATCGATTCTCTAACATCTAGACCTAGTGACACATGAGAGATAATAGAGATACAGAATATCTAGCCCATTTTGAAGAAGAAATCCAGTAACAGTCGAAAAAATACACCCACCCGAACTCTGTACAACCACAAATAATACTCCCAGATACACCACAGCAAATCAAAAAAAACAATCCAAATGACCCATCAATGAAATACCAAACCCAAGCACACCTAAACCTTTCAACCACAACGAATACTCCCAGATGCACCCCAGCAAATCAAAAAAATATTCAAAACGACCCATCAATGAAAATCCAAACCCAAGCATACCTAGAAACACTCGAGCAGCTGTTCCGATTGCGACAACATCCCAGCCTGAGTGGCAGTTTCCTCAATACGTGTTTTGAGAACGTTGTAGACGTCCTCTGTGCTTATCATCGGACCATTCTTCAGTCCTTACAAAACACGTAGCTGAGTAGTACCATTGACCATATGGAGCGCAGTCACTGTATCATCGATGCCGTTTGGACCAGTGTTGACAAGCCAGGTGTGAGGCTTACACAGCTGACACAGTCGTACAATCTGTCCAAAAGCTTGCCGCTGCTCGTTGAGAACCCAAGGCTTCTGAAGAATCACCGCATGATTGGCAGCCATGAGGTTGAGCCTAGTGCTCACAATCTTGGTGGTGGTAATGAAGACGGAGCACCAGGGGGAATTCTGGAAATCGCTCATAACATTGCTGTGCCTGTCGGCGGAATCCTTGGAGACCATGCGAATGACCTGGATGTCTTGGTTGAAATGGCGATGAATCCACCATGCCAAATGGCGAACCTGGCCTGGCAAAGAACAACAAAGTACAGCCTTCTGAGGAAGTGGTAAAAGGACAGGAGAGCCTGTACTATGCTGGTCATCCATCACAGGTACAGTCGCCGAACCGCTGATCAACTCAGGGAGGAAAGATTCTCGCAGCCATCTGAAAATTGGTCCCTCCACAAAACTGCTGACATCCCTCACTTCCTTCCAACTGCCATCGGCAAAATAATCACCTTCTTGCTCCAACGGTAGCGAAAAGCAAGCAAGCTGCCAGCAATGGATCTGCTAGGTGACCCCATACTTGCCTTCAGGCTTCTACCTCTTGAATCGGATAACAATATCATCGAGCTGCTTCTGTTCTTCCTGAGACCACTCCAGTGCTACTGGATGGAAATCCTCCGATGGGATGTAAACCAGGGGGGTACCTGAAAGCAGCCGCAACTCTGTCCATCGGCAGATTGTCCATGGGTGAGCGACTTCGATCATCACAGAGGCAGCTTTCTGCTTTGCCTCACAGGAACTTCCCTTGGCAACGGCAGTTTGAAGGGCGGTGATCGCTGACAACAAAGCCCTGGGACCATGTTCTTCTACTGCTCGCTCATTCTCAGGTGCATCTGGAATTGTGAACAGCCACCAAGTTGTGTTTGCCCAGTCCTTCAGTGAGTGGTAGGCCGGCATTGCCATAACTTGCACTTTGAAACCAATTTGGGCTTCAGATGTAACTGAACAACCCTTAGACTTCAGACCTTTGAAGCGGTACACGTCATCGAAGATTCCTCACGACCACTGGCAGTTCGTAAGCTGGTAAACTGGGTCATTCTCATTTCTTTATGCCTGGCTCGTAAACGTATCGCAGGTGATCACGTGGATGTCCCACCATCTCTCGTGATGTTCCACACAGAAGTTGAGGTCTGCGTGAGTCAGGGCGCCAGCATCTGCTGCGCAGAGATCGTACACCAAAAACGGAGTCCCTTTCGTGATGGTATGGATTGCACTGATGAATATCACCCGGACACTTGGGAGCACCACACAGAGTACCGGATTCCATGGCGGGAGGTCAGTTGTCTGCTTATCATCAAGCAACTGGAGAAGACAACGAGGAAAAGGGTTAGGGTGAGTGCAAGGATACCATTGCTGCTGGACAACGCTGAGAGTTGAGCAGTCCGTTTCCACCACCTGATACCATCCGCCGAGCGAGAGGTTAAAGAGCACCGGTAGTTGTGTCTCATGGTCATTTGTCACATCCTCCGTAATTGTCTTGGCATAAAGAGCCGCAGCCAAGACAGTGAACAACTTCCCGAATCCCATTTCATCAGCAGGAGCTCTCCACGAAGGTCCACATCGAAGATCCATCTATGCACAATGAACCACATCACCCAGATCTGATGTACAAGAAAGCTTACTTCTGGAAATTGCTTCAAGGTATACTTTCACACTCGAATGGCATCCGCAGGTGAATTTCCATGTGGCACAGCACCGAGTAATGCAACTGCTTCGTCACGACACTCGTGCTCGAAGTTGTTGTTGATAGTGGCCATGAGAGAATCATCCAAAACTTGTCCTGGCTCGTCACCTTGAGGCCTGATCAGCTCTTTGGCGAATTGTGAATCGCTGTCTAGAACTTTGGTGCTCTTAATTTACTTCACTAGGGTATCAGGAGCACTTGGAGTCGGTGGCAGAGGCAAATCGACGTAGTCATCAAGCTGGGCTGGAGCCCTCTTTCTAGGAGTATCAGGTGGTGCACTAGGTATTCTGGGAGACTTCCTTTTGGGTGTTTGTGGGGGTGCTCCCTACAAGGAATTCCAGTTTGCCCAGAACTTCATTCATCACTTCAGGTGCTCCTAACTTACTCACTCTCCATCATTGCTTTTCTTGGACTCCTCCACTAACAGGACGTTCTCAGGCGAGTCCTCTCCATCTCCATTCCACAGGTTCGCCTCAAGGAGCAGAGTCACTGCTTCAGGTGCAACTGCACAGAAGTAATGGACCTCCCCATTCCATATTTCCTGGTTCCACAAACCACCACGAAACTCCTCCCCAACCGTAACTCCGGCATCTTGAGCAGCTTCTTCACTCAACTGGCAGCAATATACGGTCTGGAGAGTGAATGGGCCCTTCGGCTTTGCCTTAGCCATCCACTTCAGAAGTAGGGAATAATCTTCAAGTCCTTGAAATGACCTGAATAGAGACCTAGAAGTGGCATCTCTGTGTACCCGCACAACAAACGACTTGTTTTGGATATCGGCCACCTCAATGTTCGGCTATTTGGGAGGGCATTCATCACTGCTACCCCCACCTTGTGCTTCTCACCACCTCCCTTCTCTTTCTTTTTGTCACCTTTTACGGTCCTGGTGGCTATCTCTCGCAGGCAGTTGCAGAGATTTCGGATGAATTGGTGAATCCAGTCGTACCTGATACTCTCAGAATCATCAAACTGGTCAAGGGGTAGGAACTCCTCATAATACTGGATGAAATATGAGATAGCTGCTTCCCCCAGTTCGAACCCGGTGCGCCCCTTGATCCGCCTCGTCCTCAAGCGGAGTGGTCCCACCACGCATTGAGGGTGCCGAGGAATCAGCCATTCGTGCCGGACATGATTCTCAAACTTGGAGATGTCGCTTCTACCAGGCGTGTCGCTTTCCTTGAACCTCTCTTTAACTTGGCCCATCTTAACCATGAGTTGTACGGTGGTCACTTTAGCTCCAGCGACAGTGGACGGCTTTTTTCCAGCTCCAGTTCTATCGGGTGGAACAATATCGGCTGGGGCTGTCTGTCTCTGGTATTCATCGAGAGTGATCTGCCACCGGCGTTGACCGAAGGGGATGTTAGAAGTTGGGGTCCATGGCAACAGTTTAGGTAGCGCTTTGGTCCATCTCTATTGCCCAGGGGCCGCATTCCCTTCAGTCTCGCTGGTCTCTTCAGAAGTGGCGCTTTCCAGTCTAGACATTGGTGCTCCTGGTGCTCCCGGCTGTGCTGGGAGTGGTTGAGGGAAGGTGGGCTGCATCAGAGGTGGAAGAGGGTTTGTGGACCATGAGCCAGGAGCAACTGGTGGTCTTGGTGGAGGGGGAGGAGGATGTGGGGTGTACCGGGGCCCTTTAGTTGCAGGTGGAGAGGGAGCATCAGGAAACAATCTCTGCGCCCGGGCGTATTAGTCACACCCGGATGTCGGTGGTGCGCCAGGAGTGCCTGGAACATCGGTTGGCAGGGTAACATGTAGGTCCGTGATGATACGATGTGAGGTACTGCAAAAACAACTCCTGACGCTAGGTATTCACATGGTCGCATGTTACTCTGCACAGTACCTTGGGATGCTTAATATACTGTGTTCTTCGTCTGTCCGGTGAATTGCATGGTGCATGGTACTCGGTGGCAACACTGCTCTGGGTATTGTAATGACGATGCTATGGACAGCATATTTCACCATAACCTTGCTTGCGTCCATGTCTTGGCTGGATGCAAGCAACTTGAAGGTCTGCCTATCGGTGCTTGGTGCTTGGTGGCAACACTGCTCTGGGCATTGTAATGATGATGCTATGCATGGCATATTGTCTATTTACAGTTCTAATACCTTACAGTTCTAAACACCTTACAGTTCTAAACACCTTACAGTTCTAAACACCGTTTATATCCTCTTCACTGCTGTATTCAACTCGTCCTCCAGCAAATAATAAACATCGTTCCAGGTCGCTAGGTCTATATGACTATTGACTATCCATCCTTTATTCTCCAACTTCGACGAAATGGGCTCCTCTGGAATTATGTGAACCGCACCCACAATATTTCCTGCATTAATAACTGCATATGCACCTCCGGAAGATGGTTTCACTACCCTGACTCGCTGCGATGCACTTTCCGGAATTCCACCGTTGGCAGGCTTCGTCACTTCAATGTATGCTAGCCAAAAGGTATTCATGCCGCGCGGATGGACGACTCGCAGCTTGAATAGACAAAGCATACGGTACGGTATGCGTCCCTGCAGTGCCTTGTGTGACTCCTTACATTGCGAAGTTTGAACCCATACCCAGTCATGGTGGGTAGCCCCAGAATACCATCGTTTATCTCCAGTGTATCTGAGCTTGTGAATGATGTGCTGGTCATGCATGTTACGTGATTCTACCTCCAATCCATGGTAAATTGCGGCAGCGCTGCTTAAGAGATCATTCGAATTGATATTAACCTGCTTGGAGTGTAAGAAACGACGGGTGGCATCGTACAGACCATTTCGGAGGACATCGTCACTGATTGTTTTCAAGAGGCCTTGAAAGTCCTTGACTTTCTCTTTTCCTTTGTGCTGCTACGGAGGTGTAATGATGGTACCAGGTGCACTTGGCCTTTTCAAGTGCACTTGGCTGCCGAGGCCGGATAACCACCCTTCATATATAATCACCTTGCAAAGTGCTTTGGGCACGCTAGCGATTTTCTTACCTACATACCGTACAATTGATATCTTTATCACTTATTCCGTTTGCAACCGTATCTTTAAGTATCTATCCATACGAGCCCGTACACGGGCGTACGTCTTTACACTATGATCGCTTTTCAGTCACCAGATACGTTTCGCTCACGGGATTTCGTGATTTCCTTACTTTTTCGACGCATCGCGACACGCCGTAACCTCCACGTCCGAGAACTATCGCTAGATTGTCGATACAAGATAAGTAATCATCCAATTGAGTTGATGGACGATAGTAGGGACGATTCCGAGATAATTTAGATGTCAATCGGCCTCGAAGAGACACATCACCTGCTGTGATAGGCACTCCTGAGAACTTGAAAACTCTATTCTCGACCTACAACGAGTATCATCACTAGATTGATGAATCAGGATATGTATACCTTTCAATTAAGTTAATTGAAGATAGCAGAGACGATTCGGGGGTCAATCGATCCCGAGAAATGCGCCACCGGTCCATATGGCCTCTGCTGGGTAGACCTGGAAATACGTTTAACGAGATCCATCGCATATGAACGGATGATCTAGGGGAATCGAACCTATTCGAGCTCGAACCTTTATCAATGTGACTCTCACATGTCGATTAATTGGGTCTACGATACCACTTTTGCAACGCGTTACTACTCGGAACCCATACAGATTATCATCGTTAGGAGCCAATTCCGAAACGATTTGGAGGTCAATCGACCCTGATACACTCGCGATCGGCCTGATGGCCACACCCCTGAGAAGATCTCGAAACACTTTCGACGAGATAAATCACATATGTACGAACGATCGATGGCAATCCATTGAGCAGCCTGCAGTGCTAGCGAAACCTTCATCGACGATACCATTATACGAGTCGATTCACTGGTTCTACGATAGTTACCCCTGAACTTGCCGGTTCATTGACGATCGAGTCTGGGGAGCGGTCACCGACCATAAACGCGATCGATCAAGTACACTTGACGATTACGTTCCTCCGATCTGAGCGGAAGCTCCGAAGCGCACCTACGACCGTCAGCATTGCACAGACAAAGTGCACTTATGGAGAATGATTATACGAGCACGAAAGTGTACTTACGGAGAAAGACTACCGATGGGCAGAGTTCAAGACCCTGATAGTGGAGCTGCAATCGCAGTTCATGAAGCAGCTCAGAGTGGGAAGTTTAACCCCTGAATTTTCTAAAGTGTCAAGCAGGTCAAGCCGATACTCCATTGTGCGATTTTACGAGACGGATAAGCAAGTACGAAAGTGAACAAAATCACACCTCAAGTCATCGTATCCCCTAGCGGGAATGAATGCACATCAAGTCATCGTATCCCCTAGCGGGAATGGATGCACATCAAGTAATCGAGTCCCCTAGCGGGAATGGATGCACATCAATGTCGTCGTATCCCCTAGCGGGAATGGACGCATCCTCCCCTCCATATCCCTGATTAAGATTGTGCAAATTGTTATCCTTTTGTATATAGGAGAATATGGTAGCCCTTCGGTTGACGAACCGGAGGTGCTGGTCGTGCCTATGGCATACGACCTGCTGAGGTGGACTGGACATCCGATCGACTTCTAGCCCTGTGTACCCATAGCGGAGAAACAGGTTAAAGGCCACAGACTCAAATGAGCCCACGGCACCCCCGGCGGCCACCCATGTGACGTTGTAGACTCCACAGGCGGAGGGCGGGGTTCCAGACATATATCTGCTTGGAGCCGCCGCATTCGGGAGTCTCATAGCTAGTGAGGAGATTCTCGAGGCATTCATCATATGACTTGGCGATTGCACAGGGTTGCTGTGAGGTCCCATGGAAGGCACAACGCAAGTGGGAGAAGCCCCTGGAGCTGGACGAGCGAGCAGGAGCAGCGGCGGTAGTTGCGGCAGAAGAGTTACACATTGAGGGTGCTTGAATGACTGCTACCGGCTCGCCGAGTCACCAAGGGAGTACCGGACGGTGGGGGTTCCCATTGAGGATAACTCGTTATGACAAGGGCTCCTGGATTCCAATCTTCGCTTCCATCTCAGGGTTACGAGCATAAGCTAACGAGTATAGATGGAGCTTCGGCGCCCGAAAGGGTACCTACAGACGACTGCGGCCATATCCCCGCCAAGTATCAGGAATTCGTGGAGGTCTTTAGTAAGGCCAAGGCAGAGACGCCGCCACCGCACCGGTCAATTGACCATGCGATCGACCCCCGGGCACAAGCTGCCATATGGGCATATCTATTTACCTGTCAGAGGTTGAGTCAAGAACTCTAAAGGCCTACATCGAGACAAATCTGGCCAATGGTTTTACCAGCGGTCATCATCACCGGCGCCAATACCGTTTGCAAAGAAGAATGACGGCGGCTTGAAACTCTGAAGTTGACTACCGAGCTCTCAACGTGAGCACAACCAAGAATCGGTACCACTTTCCATTGATCTCGGAGATGCTTGACCATGTTAGCAATGACAAGAAACAGCTGCTGAGCGGATGGCACTTATTGAGCCATGGGAGAGCCGTGGAATGCAGATTTCGCGAGTGCAGAGTACAACTCGCCGATATGGCGATACAAGGTTACGTTTAAGTCTATCCTTTCTTTAAGAAACACTTACTTTATAAGAGATTCTGCGAGACTTGCAATTGAATGCAGATACAGAAGCACGAAAGCCCCAATGGCAATCGAAACAGTCATACCCACGAGTAGATCGAGGAGAATCGACACCGCAATTAGTTGTCGACGGAGCGCCGACCTCAAAAGAGGGGAATGACCGTTCCGGAATCCGAGAAACCGCTACCACGACGAAATCCGCACCAAGTGCTGGAATGATAACCCATCATCCTGCAGACGTCAAGTGCACCTGGCCTCGTAAGTGCACTTCGCTCGCAGATGCACTGGGCCTCGTAAGTGCACTTGGTCTCGCCTACGACTTCACGATCGAGCACCTGGAAGTCAATGAGATCTTATCGGCGTACGACTTCAGCATCGAACAGCTTGAAGGCAAGAAAAACCACGCCGACGGCCCGATTATGAGATCGGCTATGAGAAGCCTGTCGGATGGCTCTTGGCGACCCTGACAGTTGAACCCTACGATGACCTCCTTCCTACCGGCGATGAAGAAGGACCAGGCTACTGACCCATTGGCGGTCGACGTCTCGGGTAAGCTAGTCGATAACCCCATGGCCACAGCCGAAGCTACAGCCGAAGCCGAAGACGAAAACCAACGGAGTGTCGTCGCTGGAGCTCTGACCTACGAGGGGAGAATATATATCCCTGCGGACGATGCTCTCCGCAGTAAAGTGATACATCTCTTTCATGACAACCCTGAGTTCGGTCACTTTGAAGCCCTTAAAACTGCTGAGTGAGTCTCTAGGGATTTCTATTGGCCTACGATGGACGCGTACATAAGGAAGTATGTCAAGGGCTGTGAAGTAAGTCAACGAGGTCAAGTGCAAGTGCACCGAGAAGCCTGGGAGCGAACGAGAAGCCAATATCTACACTACTGGTCTTCACCACCCATTGCATCGAATGCACAATTGGCTGCAACCGACGATATCAATGGAGTCAACCGCACCCAGTCCTAGCGACAGAGAGCCAGCCAAATCAGCAGTCAAGATGTCAAACTGCACGGAATGCGAACCGACTGCAATCCTTATTGGTTGTATGAGAATGCTACCGCATTGGAGCTTCCGAATTACATGGTAACTATGACCTTGTACGAGGGTTGCTTATGAATTAGATATATCAACGAACGAATATGCTCTGCAATTGGACTTACCTCTGAGAGCACCAAACGAAGCCATGACGATGATCGATTGACGTCATCGCAGATAGTGGTGATTAACCGTATCAGGCTAGAATTTAGGGTGCGCACCCTACAGCTAGGCTCGGAAGGGTATGGCATGTGCAAACCCACTACTTTCGTGGAGTCGGAAGTCGAAGGCATGGCAATCGGAGAATGGATGCCTTGAGGCACCTGGAGCAGAAGCATACTTGGTTACTTTGTGAGTACGACCTTATGGCATACTTACGAGTTAGATAACGCAACTCGAATAAGCATGTACGAATGCATGTCGACATATGATGACTGCAATTGAGGGACGAATGAGGCCGATACAAGTCATCCAACCACCACTGGATCTGAAGCAGGATGACAACGGAAAGTCGAATCCCGATTACTGATATACGAGTCAACTCGGAGCCAATCGATGAGACGCAAGACCAGGCTATCACCGATGAGGTCTGCCGTGGGTTTGGATATACGAAAGCACAGAGACATGGAAATCATACGAATTCGAGAGCTCTCTAGAGCAGCTATGATCAAGATACGTACATCGTGCAATTATGCTAGTTGACTGCTACAGCGATGTAATACCAGCCGCGATGGCTCTGCCCCTCAGATGACGTTCACGAATGCGTTCAACGAAAGAAATCGTGTACGAACGATCGATCGATTAGTCGGAAGTTGAGCAATGATGACTTTGCCCGGCATATCACGTGTCAACTACGATATAACGATGCCGAATGACACCCGCAAGTCGGCCAATGGCATTTACCGATTCGAGCATCACCGAACCAGTACTGCAGAGATCAATTGCTTTGATTCGGAGAAAGTGGAAGTCCACTTGGATATTCGGAACCTTGGAACGAGGCCTGCTGCTGGAGTGGCTTCGACTCGGAGGTAGACTTGGAGGAATCAGAGTCAATTGGACGTTTCCTTCTCTTCTTTTCTCTTTCTTCTCTTCGTTTCTTATCGATCTCGGCCCGGTATGAATGCCGTCGCCACAGGTTTTACCACCTTCCACTGGTGGTGGATTTCCCCGTGCACCGAATCCACTGTGAGGCTGCCATGATGGTACCGATCGGTCGCGGGACTTATGCAGACGTACGAAGGCGTACGCACCTTATCTTGTCTTTCTTTATGTATATATATGCTGCAGCCCAGGAGGTCTGCGGATAAAGAGGGGGATGATGTAATGGCGGTGCCAGATGCGCTTGGCCATTTCAAGTGCACTTGGCTGCCGAGGCTGGGTAACCGCCCTTCATATATAATCACCTCGCAAAGTGCTTTTGGTATGCTAGCGATTATCTTACCTACATACCGTACAATTGATATCTTTATCACTTATTCCGTTTGCAACCGTATCTTTCAGTATCTATCCATACGAGGCCGTACATGGGCGTACGTCCTTACAGGAGGTATGAACCTCAATAAACGATGACTACTAGAAGTGGTTGCTTCCGCCATAACTTCCGCTGTAACTTCCGCTGTAACTTCTGTTGTTCCATCTGTGGTCACTTCTGTCATCGTCTGTAGAGCAGCTCGTTTACGGTTCCATGCATCACGGTTGGCATTTCTGACAGCGAATGCATCACTCCGAAGGTAATAGTTGATTATCAGAGTATAGTAATTCCCTGTCTTGTTGGAGGCATTAAATCCGTCCTTGATCTGCTTCCGGTGAGAACTTTCTCCGATCACTGTCAACCACTGTTTAAGCGAACTGTACTGTTGTATCTGCTCTCAGAAGTACTGCAAGAGATATATCTTGGGAATGTTGAAATCACTATTCTCTTCAATGTATTCGGCCATTTCTGCATCGATAATACCTTTTCAGGCGTCTCAAATGCGCTGTCCAAAGGCCGCCGTGTTTGACTTATTTTCCTCCAACTTGGCATCCTGCTCGGCACACAATTCCATACGTCTCTGTTTGGCCTCTGCTGCAAGTCGTGTACCAGCCCTGAATTGTTGAAATACATCCTTCGAATCGTGAAAGCGACATAGATAATTGTCCATGAGGTCTAGCGTTTCATCATCGTGACAGTCATACTGGCAATAGAAATAGAACTCAATAAGAGAGCGAGAGTATTCAACTGCACGATCAAAAACACTGCACTGAGAGGGGCTTGGGTCCCGCAGAGCATTGCGTAAAACACCCACAAGGAACGGTGTCATCGTCCTGATTTCTCCTCCATTCCAATACGAAACCTCCTCATATGCACATCTGGGCTTCGTCATATCAAGGTATGAAGGCACCGAGAGCCAAATATCATTGAACTTGTGAAGCCGCCTATGCTGCTTGAGAAATTCGTGAAGCCATGACAGGAGGAGTTTCAACATACCAATTTGCATCGTGTAGAGTAGATCAGGCTTGGGAAGATCGCTTGCAACGCAATCGAGATACCATAACATGTTGAAGTCTGGATTGACATCGTGGCGTTTGAGATCGGTGATGCTCTGGGGTGTATTTGAATCTGAGAGTATAGGATAGATATTATGATCACGGAGATTGTGTCGCTCATGTCAGCGGGGTAGATTATCCATTTCCTGCATAGGGAACATCAGCAACAACCCTAGTTTCCATCAGGAATACCCGGGTGTTCCTGACGGCTCTGACGACTCTGACGGAACCTCGTACCCTCTGTCAAAGATTTACACGCTACCCATCACCCAGGCGACAGGTCACGTTGCATACTTACCCTGCGGCAGCTATTATACTACGTCTCTTATTCTTGCGATGCGTCGCGTTGTACATTACCACATGGCAGACGAAACCCGTCACGTTGTATATTATCCCATGGTAGACGAAACCTCTTAGCATTTATTTCCAGACGCAGCATACTGTTCGGTCACAGCCTTGATTCCCGGTCACTGCCTTGATTTACCAGGGCAGTCAATTGATTACTTAAAATCACACTTGATTTACAAATATATTGCTAACTATATACAAATAATCATGGTAGGTCTTGGATGCACTTGGGGCTGCACTTGGAGCTAGTATACGGGTGGAGATGATTGATACAGGCTGCGTGCAAACAGTTGGCCTGGCGGGAGATGATTGTGATTGGCTGGCTCACTGCTATCTGGACGCGATCGAGCCATGCTGGATCTGAGTTGCCTGGACACGATCGAGCCGGACTCACCCTGGACTGGATGAACGTGATCGAGCCAGGCTGGCTCTCGGCTGGAGGGAGATGATCGAGCTGAGCTGGCTCTCGGCTGGCGGGAGATGATCGAGCTGGGCTGCCTCTCGGCTGGCTAGACGCAATCGAGCCGTGCTGGCTACATGCAATCGAGCCGTGCTGGGTCTCGGCTGGCTGTATGTGACGAGCAGATCTGGACGGAAATATTAGCATTTCGATCAGGTGCGCTTGGAGGTTGAGCTGTTGCGGCTGTCGACTGACTAGATGCGATCGAGCCGTGCTGTCTCTGGGCTGGCTGGACGCGATCGAGCCGGGCATGCTCTTGGCTAGCTGGGCGTCATCGAGCCGGGCTGGCTCTCTGCTGGCAGGAGATAATCGAGCTGGGCTGGCTCTCGGCTGGCTGGAGATGATCGAGCAGGGCTGGCTCTCGGCTGGATGGACGCGATTGAGCCGTACTGGCTACACGCGATCGAGCCGTACTGGCTACATGCGATTGAGCCGTACTGGCTACATGCGATTGAGCCGTACTGGCTACATGCTATTGAGCCGTACTGGCTACATGCGATTGAGCCGTACTGGCTACATGCGATTGAGCCGTACTGGCTACATGCGATTGAGCCTTACTGGCTACACGCGATTGAGCCGTACTGGCTACATGCGATCGAGCCGTCAGTTAAAATTGTCTGTACATCTGTTAGCATTGCAAATAAAGAGGGTGACTGTGAGAGAGAGAGAGAGGTATCATAGAGTTGAACTTAGAACTTAGAACTTAGAACTTAGAGTGCAAATACGGTTGAAAGTAAGGGGGTGGAAAAGGGTCAGACTATATATGAAGGGCGCTTACCCGTCCTCGGCAGCCAAGTGCACTTATGAGGGCCAAGTGCACATGCAAGCCAAGTGCTATTACGAGGGCCAAGTGCACTTACGAGGCCAAGTGCACTTACGAAGCCACATGCACTTACGAGACCAAGTGTGCTTACAAGCCAAATACACTTATGAGGCCAAGTGTGCTTGCGAGCCAAGTGCACTTACAAGGGCCAAGAGCCAAGTGAACTTAGGAGGGCAAAGTGCGCCTGCGAGCCAAGTGCACTTACGAGGCCAAGTGCACTTACAAGCCAAGTGCACCTGGTACCGCCATTACACTGGGTCTCAGCTGGCTGGACGGGATCAAGCCGGGCTGGCTCTCCGCTGGACCCAATGAACCCATTCCGACGTATGGTCACAATTGGCCACAACGCCAGAGTGTTCGTTTAAAATAGGAGATGGATGAGCGAGAAGAAATAGTGAAACTGCGACCGGAGGGCGATATGCAATGCGACGCGTGGTATTGATGCCGGGCGCGGAGTAAGCCGCCACCGGGGTGTCTCTGACGGCTGTGATGGCTCTAATGGAGCCTTTCCATCCGGACGAAAAATCTGTTTGCTGATGCATTCACACCAGTAGCATACACCATTCTTGATGTTGTGAAGGTCACGGTACTCAGGGTAATCGGCCATCCATGCAGCCACTATCGAATAACAATACCTGAAGTTGCCATCGACACAGCGGGTATAGAAGGTGCAGGTCTCCGAGTCAGAATTGAGTAGGGGTTGCAACACAAGCTGCATCACGTTCTGAGTGACCATTCGGTTATGCCCCCTCTGAGCATTTCTTCTGTTGAGGGGGACATCATGCATCTTGACCGGAATGGGCAAAAGGGCGACCAAAAACATGCTTTGCATTGTGTGCTTCATCTGTACGGCTGCGGATAGGTTGCTGATCGTCATATATATCGGCCATGCCTTCTTGTCACCAGAGAAGTTTGTGAGGTGGGTGGCATCAGACATGAATATCATTGGTACCAACGTATCACCGACTGGTAGTGTTGTCTACCCAATTGTGAGTATTGTAAAGGGTATAGAGCATTGTAAATGTAATGGCGGTGCCAGGTGCACTTGGCTCTCAAGCGCACTTGGCCTTCCCAAGTGCACTTGGCTGCCGAGGCCGGGTAACCGCCCTTCATATATAATCACCTCGCGAAGTGCTTTTGGCACGCTAGCGATTTTCTTACCTACATACCGTACAATTGATATCTTTATCACTTATTCCCGTTTGCAACCGTATCTACGCATATCCATTCATACGAGGACGTACGTCCTTACACTATAATCGCTTTTCAGTCACCAGATACGTTTCGCTCATGGGGTTTCGTGATTTCTTTACTTTTTCGACGCGTCACACCTACACCGAGAACTATCGCCAGATTGTCGATTCAAGATAAGTAATCATCCAATTGAGTTGATTGAGGGTAGTAGGCACGATTCCGAGATGATTTAGATGTCAATCGACCTCGAAGAGACGTGTCACCTGCCATGATAGGCACCCCTGAGAACTCGAAATGTCTCCATTCACGACCTACAACGAGTATCATCACTAGATTGATGAATCAGGATATGTATACCCTTCAATCGAGTTAATTGACAGTAGCAGAGGCGATTCCGAAGTCAATTGGCCCTGGGTGTGGTGTCGCCGGCCAAGTAGGCTACTACTCCACATGACGATTCCGAACGAGTCGCAACACCTCACTTTTCGAGATCTACAAGCATCGACATTTCATAAGTTTTCCTATATCGAGTCAATTGACTACCGCAGAGATCATTCCGAGGCGATTCGGAGGTCAATCGGTCTCGAAGAAGTCGCATCACCGACCGCGATCGTTAAACGTTCACACAAATACTCTCAAGACCTATAAGTGTCGAAGTTTGATAAGTACACCTAAATTAAGTTAATTAACGATGGCAGTGATGAATCAGAGATGATTCGGAGGTCAATCGATCCCGAAAAACGCGTCACCGGCCCTTATGGCCACTGCTGAGAAGACCTCAAAATGCGTTTAACGAGATCCGTCGCATATGAACGGATGATCGAGACGAATCGAACCTTCATCAACATCAGTTTCACATATCGATCAATTGGTTATTCGATACCTCTTTTCCAACGCGTTACTCCTCGGAACCCATCATCGCTACGATGATGATTCGGGATAAGTATTCCGTCCATTGGAGTTAATTGACGTGAGCAGAGTCAATTCCGAGACGATTCGGAGGTCAATCGACACTGATACAATCGTGACCGGCCTGATGGCCACACACCTAAGAAGACCTCGAAACACGTTCGACAAGATCAATCACATACGTACGAATGATCGAAGGCAACCTATTGAGCAGCTTGAAGTGCTAGCAAAGCCTTCATCGACGATACCGTTATACGCGTCGATTCATCGGTTCTACGTTGACAACCGAGTCTGGCAAGAAGTCACCGATGATAAAACGCGTTCGATCAAGTGCACTTGACGATTACTTTCCTACAATCTGAGCGGAAGCTCTGAAGCGCACTTGACGATTACCTTCTTACGATCTGAAGCGCACTTGACGATTGCCTTCCTCCGAACTGAGTGGAAACACCGAAGCGCACCTACGACGCGTTTGCATCCACGAACGAAGCTGCAAGCACTTACGGAGAAAGACTACCGATGGGCAGAGTTCAAGACCCTAATAGTGGAGCTGCAACCGCAGATCATGAAGCAGCTCTGAGTGGGAAGTTTAACCCCTGAATGTTCTAAAGTGTCAAGCAGACCAAGCCGATACTCCATTGGGCGATTTTACAAGACGAATGAACAAATACGAAAATACGAACAAAATCACACCACAAGTCATCGTATCCCCTAGCGTAAATGGATGCACATCAATGTCGTCGTATCCCCTAGCGGGAATGGACGCATCCTCTCCTCCATATCCCTAATCAGGATTGGGCAAATGGTTATCCTTTTGTATATAGGAGAATAAACGTCATTTATGTTGTCAATCCCAATCGGGTGAGACATGCACGAGATTCGCAGAATGTGCCCCTCCGTGCAGTGACATGATAGCCCTCGGTTGACGAACCGGAGGTGCTGGTTGTGCCTATGGCATATGACCTGAGGTCGACTGGACATCCGGTCGACTTCTATCTCTGCGGACCCCAAGTGGCGATGCAAATACACCGGCGGCCACCGTCAATGTGACGTCGGATCCTCCACAGGCATCTGAGGAGGGCGGGGTTCCAGACATACATCTGCTTGGAGCCATCGCATTCGAGAATCTCTTAGCTAGCGACGAGATTCTCGCGGCATTCGTCATATGCCTTGGCGATTGCACAGGGTTGCTGTGAGCTTCCATTGAAGGCATCACCAATGGTGAGAGGAGCGCCTGGAGCTGGACGAGCGAGCAGGAGCAGCGGCGGTAGTTGCGGCAGAAGAGTTATCAACAATGCGAAGCTTGAATGACTGCTACCGGCTCGCCGAGTCACGAAGGGAGTACCGGATGGCGGGGGTTCCCATCGAGGATAACTCGTTATGACAAGGGCTCCTGGATTCCAACCTTCGCTTCCATCTCACGATTGAAAACACACAGCTAACGAGTATAGATGGAGCTGCACCTGAAATGGTGTCTACAGACGACGGCGGCCATGCCATATCCCCGCCAAGTATCAGGAATTCGTGAAGGTTTTAGTCAAGGCAGACGCTGCCACCGTACCGGTCAATTGACCATGCGATCGACCCCGGGCACAAGCTGCCATATGGGCGTACCTATTACCTGTCGGAGGTTGAGTCAAGAACTCTAAAGGCCTACATCGAGACAAACCTGGCCAATAGTTTCATCCAGCGGTCATCATCAGCGGCGCCAGCACCGATATTTTTGCAAAGAAGAATGAGGGCAGCTTGAAATTCTGAAGTTGACTACCAAGCTCTCAACGCGAGCACAATCAAGAATCGAAACGGCTGCTAGGCGGATGGCACTTATTGAGCCACGGGAGAGCTGCGGAATGCAGATTTCTCGAGTGCAGAGTGCAACTTGCCGATATGGCGATACAAGGTTACGTTTAAAGTCTATCCTTTCTTTAAGAAACACTTACTTTATAAGAGATTCTGCGAGACTTCCAATTGAATGCAGGTACTGAAGCACGAAGCCCCAATGGCAATCGAAACTGTCTTATCAACGAGAAAATCAATGGGAATCGATGAGAATCGACACCGTAGTTAGTTGTCGATGGAGCACCGACCTCAAAAGAGGGGAATGATCGTTACGGAAACCGAGAAACCGCTACTTCAAACGAATTCCGCACCGCAAATGCTGGAATGACTCACCATTATCACCGCAACGCACCCATCATGCTGCAGACGTCAAGTGCACTTGGCTCGCAGGGGCACTTGGCCTCGTAAGTGCACTTCGCTCGCAGATGCACTTGGCCTCGTGAGCGCACTTGGCCTCGCCTACGACTTCACTATCGAGCACCTGGAAGTCAATGAGATCCTATCGGCGTACGACTTCAGCATCGAGCACCTGGAAAGGCACAAACAAAACCCCGCCGACGGCCTGTCGAGACGGCCCGATTATGAGATCGGCTACGAGAAGCCTGTCGGACGGCTCTTGACGACCCTGACAGTTGAACCCTACGATGACCTCCTACCGGCGATTAAGAAGGCCCAGGCTACTGACCCATTGGCGGTTGACGTCTCGGGTAAGCTAGTCGATAACCCAATGGCCACAGCCGAAGCCGAAACCGAAGACGAGAACCAATGGAGCGTCGTCGCTGGAGCTCTGACCTACGGGGGGAGAATATATGTCCCTGCGGACGATGTTCTCCGCGGTAAAGTGATAAGTCTCCTCCATGACAACCCTGAGTCAAGTCACTTTGAAGCTCTTAAAACTGCTGCGTTAGCCTCTAGGGATTTCTATTGGCCTACGATGGACGCGTACATAAGGAAGTACATCAGTGGCTGCGAAGTAAGTCAACAAGATCCAGTGCAAGTGCACCGGAAAGCCTGGGGGCGAACGAGAAGTCAATGACTACGCTACTGGTCTTCATCACCGAATCGGAAGTACCACCGAATGCACCGAATGCACAACCGGCTGCAATCCTTAATGGATGTATGAGAAGGCTACCGCGTTGGAGCTTCAGAGCTGAGAGCGCGAACGCACCGAATTACATGGTAACTATGACCTTGTACGAGGGTTGCTTACGAATTAGATATATCAACGAACGAATATGCTCTGCAATTGGACTTTATCTCCGAGAGCACCAAACGAATCCATAACGATAATCGATTGACGTCGCCGCAGATAGTGGTGATTAACCGTATCAGGCTAGATTTTAGGGTGTGACCCCTACAGCTAGGCTCGGAAGGGCATGGCATGTGCAAAACCACTACTTTCGTGGATTCGGAAGTCGAAGATATGGAAATCGGAGAATGCCTGCCTTGATGCACCTGAAGCACACTTGGTTACTTTGTGAGTACGATCTTATGGCACACTTACGAGTTAGATACCGCAACTCGAACAAGCATGACGAATACACGTCCATATATTACTGCAATCGAAGGCCGAATGAGGCCGACACAAGTCAACCAATCTGAAGCAGAATGACATCGGAAAGTCGAATCCCGATGGCCGATATGCGAGCCATCTTGGAGCCAATCGGTGAGACGCATGATCAGGTTATCACCGATCTGGTCTGCCATGTGCTTCCGTATACGAAAGCACAGAGACATGCAAATCATTCGAATCCGAGGGCTCTCAAGAGCAGCAGCTATGACCAAGATAAGTACATCATGCAATTATGCTAGTTGACTGCTGCAGCGATGTGATACCGGCCGCGATGGCCTTGCCCCTCAGATGACGTTCACCAGCGCGTTGAACGAAAGAAATCGTATACGATCAATCGATCGATTAGTCGGAAGTCGAGTCCGGCATATCACGTGTCAACTACGATATATCGATGCCGGATGGCGCCTGCAAGTTGGCCAATGGCATTTACCGATTCGAGCACCACCGAGATAGCACTACGGAGATCAATTGCTTGGATTCGGAGAAACTGGAAGTCCGCTTGGACATTCGGAACCATGGACTTGCAAGCCTGCTGGAGCGGCTTCGATTCGGAGGTGGACTTGGAGGAATCAGGGTCAATTGGACGTTTCCTTCTCTTCTCTTTCTCTTCGCTTCTTATGGATCTCAGCCCGGTATAAATGGCGTCGGCACGGGTTTTACCATCGCCACTGGAGGTGGAGTTTCCCCGTGCACCGGATCCGCCGTTGAGGCCACCTTGATGGCACCGATCGGTTGTGGGACTTATGCAGACGTACAAAGGCGTACGCGTCTTATCATGTCTTTCTTAATGTATATATGCTGCAGCCCAGGAGGTCTGCTGATAAAGAGGGGGATGATGTAATGGCGGTGCCAGGTGCACTTGGCTCTCAAGCGCACTTGGCTCCCAAGCGCACTTGGCCTTCCCAAGTGCACTTGGCTGCCGAGGCCGGG
>MU122147.1:451007-502886 GCA_014904905.1 Wilcoxina mikolae CBS 423.85 | reverse complement strand
AACCGCCCTTCATATATAATCACCTCGCGAAGTGCTTTTGGCACGCTAGCGATTATCTTACCTACATACCGTACAATTGATATCTTTATCACTTATTCCCGTTTGCAACCGTATCTACGCATATCCATCCATATGATGACGTACGTCCTTACAGTAAAGGGTATAAAAAGGAAGCTTACCTGCTTATCCCACCACCAGTCTCCAGTATGCATCTCATTGTAAACACAGTGCCCAGCATTATTGAATCATCATTTCGGAGTGTATGTATGATGTTCCTAGTATGCTGGCTGCCGGCGTAGCCATTTTGCACACTCTATAAGGTCACAGTGCCGAAACTCAATTTCTTCCGGATGCTGCGCATTCCATGCCATCTGCAACATGGTTTTCTTCCAGGAGTCATGGCTAAGTCCGTCCTCCATCGCATCGATATTCTGTCGGAGGTTGTAATTCAATTTCAGAGAATCACGTACACACTCTTTACGGCCTCAGTTACCTTTCAGAAAGTCATTAATGACATTCGCGGGAAGACCTTTCGATGTGACCAGCTGTGCACAATTGTATTCCTCCTCACTGTCAAAGGATAGAAGGGGTTGTCCAAGAATTGCTCAGCATTGTGGTCATCGTCGGTCAGTACGTATGCGACAGGGGCTCCCGCATCGGGTTATGAGAAGCTTTTTATATTTGAGTCAAATTCGGACTCGGATGGTTCTGGAGAAGGTGACGTGTGCAACGGAGGAAACGCGTCAGGATCGTCAACATGGTCATGGTTGGAATGAAAACCATCGTTGGCATGAAAGCCACTGTGAGAATCATCGACACATCGCTGAGAGTCTTTTCAAACGTGTTCAGGGTGCTTGGAATCTGTCTTCGCCTCAAGAAGTTGGACGCGATATCGAGGATGGTCGCTGTCGATGTGTTTGTAGAGCCACAGGTCAGACTTGTAATGTTTCAAGCAAACAGAGCAGAAATGATTTGGAGTTCGTATGGGAGCCATGGTGCGCGTGGTGTAGACAATGCGGAGGACTGTATCTGCAGTTGGCAGAATATTCTGTGCGTTGCCATGCATGGGTCATTGCAATGCAGGGATAGTGGAATTAAGTCGCATGGCATACTAAACTCACAGAGCTGTATATAAAATGCCAAGACCCTTGAATATACTGCAGACACAGTGTGTCATGATGTAGCCATGCCCAGAGCCTAATTTGACACTAATAGTAACGCAAATATAATAACAAATCTATGGACTTGCTTTTTTCCTTGCTTATTTGATATTTGACCAGGTGGATTATACGAAATACAGACGAAAACATGTGATATCACTCATTTTTTGTTCCAAGACACGAGTTCAGAGTTCATGACACTACCGTACAGAGTCAATCAGTCATGCCTGGAGAGGCCTATTCACTGCCAGAGATGTCGGTGACACTTGTCTCACTTCATATGGCAGGTTCCAACTGTTCGTGACACCACACTGCATCATTATGTTGGAACTTGATGTCACTACCATATGATAGGAACCCATACTGACAGACCTCGACGCTTTGAACCAACATTAGTATAACCAGTGTGTCTCACGCTCAAGAAGTGGTTCAAACAACTCTCAGAGTCGTATAAAACATGTGATCCATCTTTCAGGCTGGAAGAGATGTGCCGATGGCGGCTCACAACCAGAAACGTTCCTTTTCAAGTATGATGTTTGATGTCACCAACGGTTTTTGATATCACCAACAGTTTCAACTCTTCTGCGAGCTGCTCCAAAAGATTCCAGCACCTTGATGGTCCATTCTGCACTGTAAATATACTACCATACACTCCCTCCATTTCAATTCTTCTCCATCATCTCTATCTACTCCATCTTTACCTATTTACCACTCTTATCGTCGTTTTCAGACACATTAACCCGAACCCTGACCGACCCCTCATACAGCTCAGAACGTTGCAATGCCATCCAAAAAGATCCCATCCACCCCCTCCAAAACCGATGCAATTAAGGACACTCTCCACCTCGATGGTTTGGCGAAGCAGTTCATGCCCGAACACATTCGGATCCTTATTCAGATGTATGCCATTCATGCTGTCAAGGATAATGCATCAGCAAAAACTAATTTGCTTTCCGAGACAGTTCGGTACGGTCGATACCGTTCTGAACGTTCTAAGGGTCACTGAAACTTGACCCCTGCTGCCACCCTCACCATACATAATTCGTACTCCAAGCATTTCAAATAGTCGTCGCCAAGTTGGTAACTCACGTAATAACACTAGTGTTGGCAACGAAGCGGATCGGTTCGTCGCGGATCGAACCAAGGCGGGGTTCGACACGGATTCGATCCGAGATTTGGACGAAGTTCCGAGGTTTGTCCGAACCGGTTCGCGAACCATCTATCTTCGAACGACAATAGGTAAGCGAGTTCTTGTCCGATTGGCTCGATTTTTGGCGCATCTTGTAGGGGGAGATGTTAGCTACAGGATGCACTAAAAATCGAGCAGATCTGACAGGAACTTGCTTACTTATTTTTGTTCGCAGTTGTAGGTCGAAATGGTGGGGTTTGAGGCGAAAGGCTTGGCAAGGATCCGGTTCGCACGGACCAAATCGGTTCGTCAATGGTACGAACCCCGGGCGGTTCGTTGCCAACACTAAATAACACTCATTGTCAATTTGTAAGGTTCTCGCTAAAGATTTGGTTCCCACTTATCCTGATCTCATGATAATATCAACTTATGTCATTGTTATCACATATTATTGTACGCGATGCCATATTTCGTCATCAGAGCTGTACATTTCGTACTGCTATATCTAATATTTACTAATATACAAATTTCTTCCATGAATAAAAGTGATCGACCTATACAATATGCACAACGACTATTTCAAGTGTCCTATCTACTCATACAATACATTGAACGCATCTAAGTCAATAGTATTATTTTAAAACCATCGACTATTATCTGGATCAGAAGAAAATGCAAGCATATGGGCTGCACACTGAATCATGTGTAAAGGGATGACATACGTTGATCCAACGCCAAAAAGGGGTTTTCGAAGATAACTACCGTTCTCCAAAGGTAATGTAGCTGTCTGATCTCGCTGCTCAACAATCACCTTCCCCGGAACCTCGCGCATTGGGCCTGCAACCATTGTGGTGACAAGGGTCCAAAGTGATCGTTGATTTGACTCCGTATCCTCAATGACGAAATGATATCGTAATTTCACTGGAATTCGTCTTCTAGTCGACTTGGACTGTCCCTGCGTTCCATCCCAGAATAAAACTGTGTCATTTCGGGGAGGCTTATGCTAACTCCATGGGTTGATTCCAGTGCATCGAACAATGTGAATCGTCAGCTTGTCACCTTGAAATGATGTCACTGGAATGGCTGCGGAATCATAACATCTGTATTTTGCGTTTTGTAGACGACGAAATTCTTCGTCGTTATTGACATATCCGGTGTAGTTGCCATATCTTTTGAAACACCATGCGATGTGATTTTGAAATTTGCCTTTTGGCATTCCACACCAGAATGAGAGGTCTGCTAGAGACTTGATTTCTGGACGGTGATTTGTCATTATTCGAATTGCTGGAGACGTGGGAAATAGATTTTGGCTTTCATAACGACGTTTTTCGGTGTTGAGATTTAGATCTTTCAATTGGAACACCTCGTTCCGGACATTCGTGCGCAAAATCTCGAAAGATTGCTCATGGCGGTTTGATTGTCGGTACACATCTTTCAAGTTCTTTATCGACCTTTCCGATAGTTCAGAGCTTACATTTGATAATTGCCCTAGCTGACATATGTGATCTGAAAAGTGGTTCAACAGATGCATCTTGGCAAAGTTGAAGTCAAACTCATCACTCAGGTGCGACACTATTTCTGAATCGATTTGAATTCTGTCCTCGTCGATGCGATAATGTTTTGCCGCTGTGGAAAGACGTGACCATGCAGGATCATTCTCGCGCTCATGATACATATCGATGGCGAGCTACTTTCGCAGAGCTTTGGCAACCTTCTTGGTTGACTTTTTGCAACGAAAACAACTAAAGACGTCTTTGTGACGATGAACTTCACTGAGATAGTCTTCCATATATTTGATTGTCGCATCAGTATGGTTGTGATACTGAGTCATGAGGTGAAAGTAGATAAGGTTTTTGACACAGAGCATGGCGGTTTTGAATGGACCTTGCTGCTCCGAAGAAGGATCGAAAAGTGTCGTCGTGAAAATGGTAACAATAACACGGCCTAATGCTTTCATCTCTTTGCCACTCCATAGTGTCACAGCTGTGTAGGGCTTATTGAATCGTGCAAATCCTTGATACTGAGGCATTTTTGCCTAACGATCATTGAATCAGTCAATTCGTTTGTGAAACTCCAAACATAGCACTATCCACTCCATCAAATGCTTCAGAATACTGAGATAGATAGTGTGTAAGACATCTGGAACGATCAATGTATGTAAAGAAACATATTTCATATTCCAAAAGATGCCTTCTGTCGTCGCTATGCCTCTTTCCATGAGATAATCACGTGCATGAATTTGGTCTTGATTATAGAATCGTGTGGCTTGAATCATCATTCGGAAATATAGTCGATGATCACGGCGTGGCCATGTAGATTGATTGCCCTCCCCAAACGACGATTTCAGGGCTTCACACACCGGGCAACCTGGCTGTTTAATTGCATGGAGGTGAATATTTTCAAAGTAATCGGCTGTCCAAGTACAGATGATTGGAAAGCATTGTCGCATTGTTCCGTCAGCACAGAGCATGGGTTTTCCTTTCTCGAAAACAGTGTCGAGAGGACGAAAAATAATCTCAAAAACCCATCTAAGCACTTCCCGATTGTATTCTTGGTGCTCTTTGATGGCGGCTGTTTTTCCACAACTATGGTGATGATGCTTCGGAGGTACTGGAAGCAGGGTGACGACGACACTGGCAAGGCTCGAAGGCTTTGATCGGATCATCGAATTAATGTTTCCAAGACTGGGGTAGATCGGCCATTCCTTTTTATCGTCACAATAGTTAGTCAAATGCGTTTAATCAGAGCTGCAAAAGATCGGAACAATAGTGGAGCCGACAGGCTTTTTCAACTATGAAGAACATATAATTATGACGACGCGTTGACGAAATAAAAATTCATAGCTGTTCATTCCACCACCAATCGCATGTGTGAACTTCTGAGTATACTCGCTCCCCCAATTCATTATAATCCTTAATTGGTGCATATGCCATATGCTCTTTAAATGCAGATTGTTGAAGTAGAAATTTGATGCAGTCAATGGGTCTCGATAGTAAAAACACGTCTTTCCGTCGTTACATAGCACTTCTGAATTGACAGGACCTGTATAACTGGCTTTACCAGATTTCCATGAGTCAATTCCAAGTGCATAGGTCATTTCATCGATTTTAGTGTACAGAGTATATGCAGATGTGAAGTTTGTATTTACTCCCTGAAGCTTCATCAGCTCATCGATGGCAACCCTAGGCAGTTTGTGCTTGACACAGCAGTGTGCCAAATGATATTCTTGCTCACAAGAAAACTGTGCCCATTGGTCGATTTCGTCTTCCAAAATGTCGAAATCACCATCTATTGCCTTTCCGGCTTCACGTAAGTCCAATGTCATCGATTGTAGTTCATTCGACTCGAAGGTTGGCTGTAGTGGATCTATGTAGCCATTATCATCGTCCTCACTTGAAGAATCGTCATCGGAAAGTTAAAATGGGTCATTTGGACATAGAGATCAATAGTCTGGAAGTAGGATATCATTATCGGCGGTAATTGTGTATCCTTCGTCTGGAATCTGCTCCAGAGGCATGTAATTTACCCTCTCTGAATGGTGATGTTGGAGGTGATTGATGTATGCACCAGTTTAATGGTAAACTTTATTGCAATAATTGCAAAGTGTACAATTAATCGAACTCATTGGATATATATTTTCGTCATCACAAAGACGAGATGTGTAGTAGAGAAAATAAGTGCTTATTTTGGGCGGAGATATCCGGTAAAACCCCTAACCTCATGTTTCCTTTTTCGGCAAAAGGGGTCCTATCGTACTCTGGCTTCATCCTCACCAGCCGAGTGCAATCCTCAATTGTCTTGCAGTTATCGCAACTCTGGAATCAGTAGAAATGCCTTACATATGATACAGGTCGATTCTGCGCGTTGCGGTGATCTCCTCGATACTAAACTCGGCGTTCCTACAGTAGGTAACTGTCCCCTGGATACTGCATTTTGTACCTGACCTGAACTCGTGACAAATGGATTTCCATTTGACCGAGTAGGTTCTACATCATTGCGTGGCAGAATCATTGCGGGGTATATGGCAGGGAGGTAGACGTCTAATAATTAGATATTCATCAACAAGACGCCGATTTGAATGTTTGACACATCGAAATTGGCATCAGAACGTGGAAATTACCTCAATTCCTTCCGCCTCAGACCAGGATTCCGGAAGTCAACTTCACCTAGTCAGCTCGATTACTATGGGATGAGCGAGAAGAACTATATAATACTCCCATCTTCCACCCACCCTCCATTCTGCTTCTCATCACCTTTTCCTCTTTATTCCTCCATATCATCATTACCTTAATCTCATTTCAAGTTGATATCACCGACGTTCAATTCTATCTTTGCAACCCTCGAAACCCATCTCTATTGTTTCGTATAAATTTGGTACCCATTCTCAACGTAAATTCTTTTGCCCTGTTCGAACGATGAACTTGATCGTTAGACATACTAACTTTGTCTAGATGCAGATTCAACAACTCAAAGTATGGGCCACGGAAAAGGGTATCGGGGAATCTAATTCGACATTGGAAGAATTGGGGCTCTACGAAGAGAAGGGAACAACAGGCAAGAAGGTCAATCGCGTCAGAGAGTCGATCTTTAGCATGGCTTCGAGCCTTGATATCTGTGGCAAAAAGGAAGCAAGCAGAGCCAAATGGGACGGCATGATCAAACAATGCATCAATTCAATCCCCGATTTAGCTGGTCAGAGAGCGCAATTTCGTCAATAGGAACCGGATCCTAGTGCCAATAATGTCGATGGAAGAAAATGCAAAATCGCCATTGACGACCTTGCGGAAATGGCCATCAGGAGTAGGAAGGGCAAATTGCCAGTGGATATTACACGAAAGAGAAAGTGAAACGTCGAATCAGGTACGTTCTGCGTCGTCATAATCACTTTTTCAAAGCTGACAAAATTAGTTGGTGATGAGGACATAACGCCAATCAAGCATCGATGTCCAGTGACCTCTCCCGATGAGGAAGTGTTCAATTATACCATTGTATACGTCGATCCCATCACGGCACAGAAACGCAATGGAGAAAAGAACTTCCGATGGCAATGGCCCAATCAGAATGACCTTTTGTTGTTCACAGTTCTTACGAGCGTTATCGAGGCTACGATATTGGCCGTTGAAAAGACGGTGAATGAAGGGATACCTGATCTCTCATGGAGAATCCGGGAATTGTGGGGCGTCAGATGTGAGCCGGGCAACAATGAAGGACCACGAGTTAGAGATGTGGTTCCCATATTTAATGATAATACAACACTTGCATCGCTTCAATCGACGACCAATTTGGAAGTGCGAACACTTTATTGCGTTCTACTGCGAAACGACGAGGTTCCGAATACTCCAATACCTGCGGGAAGGTCATTCCTACCACTCGAGGATATCCTTCCTCAGGAGGAAGAGATGATCGATAACATAGGCGAAGAATCCGACGACATATTGGCATCTTCCAGACCCTGACCATTCAGCCTTCCATCGTTCCTAGCGAATCTCGTGGCCAGGGATATATTTATCCAGAGGAGGCTTATTCGTCAAAAACGATATTTGATGATTATTCAGAACAGGGTCCGCCCCATTTGGAGTGACGACTATCTACCCCCGGATCCGGAGGAGGAAAGTGTCAATTGACTACGCGACCATAAGTATTTGGTCAACCCTCCATCTGCAGGTTCGGAAGCCCTTCTGAAGCCTAATGAAAAGTGAAAGAAAAACTGAGACGATGGAAATCGTCGTTGGCAATTTTCTTCGGGATTTGACAGGGAATGGGTTTTCGCTTGGGTTATAATTTGCATGGTTTTTGTTTGGGATTTGTTTACTGTTTGTTTGGTTTGGTTTTTGCTTAAGTTTATTTTGGGGTAATTGGGTAGCAATGGAATAGGTTTTCTTAGGCGGTGTTTGTGAAGTTTGAATTACGATATTCGTTGTCGCCTCAATGTTTTCAATTGTAAGCTTAAATGCTCCAAGATATATCAATTGTTGGTGTCCGCGATTTGGTGTCTGCGCTACACCCAATGGGATTTCAGATGCTAAGTGAGGTTCATACGATGATTGCCATTTCAAGCTACCTTGCCGATATGCTCAAACACTAATACACTTTTCAAATCTAATTTTGGTTGTCGAAACGACAAATTCTGTGGTCTATACCATAAATGTACACTACTCTCCATTGTCTATACCGTAAGTATACACTACAATCCGGTGCTCTCGGTGTTTCAACCCTAATCTGGTCAGCTGTGTACAGCCCAATGTTCCTAACGACGATTTTCGCTTTTTAGATGAATGAAAATTCAGAATACTAACCTCTTTTCAAGCGATGGTACGTATTCTGATGGGAGCGGCCAATATCAGGAGGTTAGTTGGACGGGTAGCTCCATCCACCATATTGGTTGATCTACGATAAAGAACGTCTATCCAATGACTATTATTGTCTTATCTTTTACAGTTTTCATACACTCTGTATCTGGTTTAATCTACGCTCTTTATATTTCATTTATTCTTTCGTTATTACACACTTCTTTCCAATCAAATGACTCGTAGGTGCAAGCATTCTCCACCTCCATCCAATTTAAGTCATCGACCATTCAGACAAGACGATGATGCCGATAACAAGCTCTCAGAAATTCCTGATACCTATGATTAACGCCGCCTTAACGATGAAAATACACAATTCTCCTCTCAACGATGTACTAGTAAGTGCTCTGCTCTTCGCCAACTAACTCCTCCTTGCACCCAACCTCACGCCCCGAGTCGATGAGAGGTCCATATTGAAATCGATGACGATTATGAGGAGGAGCAAAGGACTCACGAGATTTCTTGCAAGAAGGTATGGACTCTGATAATGTGATGACGATTTTCGTATTCTATTCATTATTATAGCGCATGACACGTAAGGAAAGGGGTGAGCACTGTGTGGTCTTGAAAGAGTTTTGGGAGGAGTGGAACCTATTGACGAGGTGACAGGACAAATAGTTGGAGCAGAATATGGTATCCAACAGATGTTTTCCGGTGTCGAATCATTGGTACTTGCCGAAGTGAAGCCCATCGCCAGCAGATATGCAATGTTCAATAACCCTTTCGCCACTAATACTGTCAAGACCGCCCAGATCCACTCGTGGTGGTATCATTATGTCACAAAAGTCGATCCGGCAATGAGAAACACTGACCCTCCTCGTGCATTCATTTCGGTGGTATTTATTTCATCCTCTCTACAACGATTTTAGTCTGACAAGATATTAAGGTCCTCGGCAAGATTACCTCCTCACACTCGGCAATGGTCTGTAAGTGCAAGAAGAAGGTGGATTCCTTGTATGGTTTCAGAACAATAGACCAGGATGGAGTCAAACAACGTGTCGCACACCTCCTCGATCGAGACCGATTCACATGCCCTGAGCAGACGAGAACGGTATGTCTTTAAACAATGTCGAAATATGTTGTCTAATATATCTTTTTAGGATTCCAAGTGTCATTTCGTGGTGACTGAAATTGTGGACCTACTTTACGAGACAAACTTTGCAGGAATAAGACAATTGGGAATGAATGACAGTAGAATGATCGATATGATCAATTCGACATTCATTGTACTTGCTGCGACCGCGATTCACCATTGCCTTGGAGTATGGAAATCCGGGGAATAAAAGGCACCAGCTGAGTTTGGCCCCGGTGGAGGTGTACATCGTGAAATCACATTCAATCATATTTGATTATGAATACTAACTGTCGCTGCATAGTTGTATTTCGTTGTCTCGAAGCCAAGTTCCTTTCTACCTCACCCGAGGTTCAAACCAAGACGATCAAAGACGTCAAAATGATGATTTGTCGAAGGCAGAGATGGACAGGAGTTGTCGAGGTGAATGCATCAATACTGTACAATGACCAGGGAGTATATGAGGAGGAGTACCTGACGTATATCCCTGAAGAGCTTGCTGATGTTTCTGACAACACATTTTGTCGTATGACCGCTGAAGTTGAAGCTGCGCAATCTGCACTCCTACCAAGTCGCGTGCGACATGATATCATCTCCAGTACTGCTGATGTCAGCGGCACCAGCAACACCAACACCAACAACATCAACAACAATTGCAATGTTGATTTCAATGTTGAGGACACCGAAAGAGTTATTTCAGAGGATTATGGGAGCTTTGACTTCAACATATCTGTCCTATATGACTGTTGAGAGAGTGAGTGTGGGTATCTGACGGAGGGAATATACATAATGGAGAGGCGACACTTATTTTGGTCTTCGTGATATGGTTTTTTGGTTCTTAAGATCGTTGCATTTCTTTTTCACAATCATTGAACGGCCATGTATAATCTTTAGTATCGTAATTGTCATCGGTCAGTAAGCACTATGTATAATTAAGGGTTTACTGAAAAAATATTGGCGACGACCATTTGTGATGTCAACTCGTGAGAATTATGAGAACACATCATCTGCGAACAAAAATTATTACCATGAGAATAGATACTAACTTAAATCAAATGAACAGCCTTATCAATTTGAATAAGTTGAGGAAGACTACTATCGTGAGTTTGGAAAATTAAGAGAGTGTAAGGGATGGCCATACAAATTAAAAGCGGTTTGAATAAAGCCAATGAAGGCATATTTCAAACATCTCGACGACGAAGGCAAGACAATGGTTTTTCGCCTCAAATGGGGTCACGACCCCATTTGAGCCCATGGTATTTGCCTTCACCAAAGTGTTGACGAAAGTAGCATGGAGAGTTCGCGGAAATAAAAGCACAACTGGAGCTCATTCTTTAAACAATACCAAACGCTTCAGAACATCGTCGCTACGATGCAACTCGAAGACCCATTCTCGCCAACATCCACATTGTGTTTCGACTCTCATGGGCGCAGCATGTTGAATAAGCTTAATCAACAAAAATCTGCTTTTGCTGATGTGGTGCGATTGACTTGATGTATGATATCCTTTTTTTGGACCCAGTCACTACAAGGCACTTTGCACAGTTTCAGGGGATGTGGAAGCATCGGGTATCGACTCAACCATGATACATGGAATGGTGGAGTGGATTCAGGACGTTTCTCCGAGACTGTTTCGATAACACTTAGGTGCAAATGAACTGATATCACAAAGAAAACCCACCTTTACCTATCGACACCGATACCAACCCTGACTCCGACAACTCTGACAAGTGCAACAACTCCAAACGTGGCAAAGGCGATGCCAACAAAGACACCTGATATTCCGGGTTACCAAAGCTGCAGCTACCCTTCCACAAACGTGCAACACCACCAACCATCATTGCCTCTGCCCTCCAGAAGAAACGAAAACTCGATGAGATCTCCACCAATACCATCTCTACCGGCATATACCCCTTCAGGGTTTTCATTGTCGACCCTGAACGCTACGGCCCAGAAGGCTACGACCGTTGGGACGACATCTTCGTTCACCACAGCTCGAATAGATGGCATCTCTAAAGAGTCGAGAAGCTCACTGCAAAGGTCGTACACCGTGCTGTGAGTCGCCTATGTCCTGCCAGAGATGTCAGTTGTATTCTTGGGTGTCTAGTCATATCCGGCAAAACCTCTCTGCAGCCATGAAATGCGACTCGACTTAATGGCAACGACTCTGTGGCCACCTTCTTTTCCGTTACAGCTTATAACCCTCTCATCGATGGGGCTGTTCTCAAGGCAATTGCAGTTTCGCCTCCAAGGATTGCAAGAGCTACTCCACCACCACCACCATGACCGTCTCCCCCGGAAATACCTGGTGCCTCCGAACAGGCCGAGAGCCCAACACCTACTCCCAGGTTCATTGCAATAAATGATTCGGCAATAAACGACTCGGCAATGAGACAACCGGAGGTGACTGCTACTCACCACATCGAGTGTGCCTCTCTCCAAGATGTGTCATCGTCTGTACTGGAGGAGTCAATGAGTGCCAGAGTCGCATGAATGGCGGAGACAGCACAAATTGTTGAGGAGATGTCGCGAGTGGTGGTGGAGTTACAGCAACAGCGGAAGGCGAGGTCGCAAATGGCACAGGATTAGGTAGAGCAGGAGACAATGTGTGACATTTCGTCGGTATCGGTGGGTGTTGATGAGTCGTCGGAGTCGGTGGCAATTGGTACGCACCAAGATGTCAATACTGGCATGAGCTTCACACAGCTTGAGGCATCACGTTAAACTCCACCATGGGGTCAGCAATTTGAGTGATGGTTATCGGTATATCCAACAGTGCTGCAAATGACTATCATACTGATACACGTGTTAGGTTCACATTTGGTGGTTGGGTCTTTGGGTCGGGTGGAGTCGTTTTTGCACATGTAGGTTCGCGTTTGGGGGTTGGATTAGATATGGTTTTTGCATATCCTCTTTGGGTCGGATGGAGTCGTTTTTGCATTTTACAGAGTTGTTTTTAGTCTCGTTTGGATTGTCTTGACATTATTCATATTTGATCGACCAATCATAGGTGACACTTTCGTGACAAGCTAATACGAAATCGTTTGAATCTACCCCTTTATGAGAAAACCTTTCAAGTGTAATGCTCCGCGATGTGTCAGTCCTTTTCCACACTGCATTACCCTTCATCTACATCGCAACTGCACTCTTTTTCTGCCTTTCTGACATTTCTGCCTTTCGGACATTCCTGCCTTTCTGACATTCCTGCCTTCTGAAAATCATCCGAACAACAAAGCCACTGCACAAGGCCGTATCCTCAATTCCAAAAGCAGCACCGGCCACTCCTGGCACCCCAATACCACATACAGCAAACGGTCATAAGAGGAAAATCACTTTGCAGTCTAACAAGCAGAAGCGAAATCGGACGAAGGCTACAACCTCACGTATCGAAGGTTCCATTCCGACTACCCAGGTGTCCTCAGCATCGACACCCATTGTATCCGCACCAAATCCAGCCCTGAAACCGTCTCTGCCCCCACCGAATCAAGCCTCCATTTCGATGTCGCCAGCACCCAGTGTCATTTCCAACGTCACTATTCATTCAGCGACGAACCTTAGTCACCTCCGGAGTCCACACCCATCATCATCGGCTTCACAACTCATTCTATCTTCTCTTCCGAGGATACTGTCGAGTCTGTCAGTTAGCAGTAAACGATATGGCAGTCAAAGTGTCCTTGCACCAGGTAACCTTCGAGTTACTGCGGTACTGAAAACAATGCGTCGCTTGATGGAGAAGTAACTGCTGAGCGAGACTCTATTTCCAACTGAAGCTGAGTTTGTACTGGTAGCTTATACGATTCTGAGAGTGGTAGATATCGACTAACATTGTTTCTAACACAAAGTCAGTAGAGCATTCCTGGCCGAAGGCTTACAGGGAGGAAGGAGTCAATATTAGCTTCCAGGAACGTCAGAAGGAGTGTCTCAAGATAGTTAGGTATCTCCCAGAATTGCATTCTCACTGACTAACGTATGTCAGATCAAAAACAGTTGCAATGCAGTCAGATCGCACATGATCAAGAAGCCCCATAAGTGTGTAGGGAGACTATACAACTTGCACCGTTTCGAAGATGATGAGTACTGCATACACATTGACCTAATTCTTTCACATTTTACATTCATTGTACGCCAATGCGATCGTAGGAACGAACCTGATTTGAGTTCTGTCTGCAACTTGTAGCGTCGCTAACACCACCAGGAACGAGCTAGCTACTTTCTTGCCGAGGAGATTCCACGATTTCTATATATACATTTCTTCCTACGAATTCGCAAACGCGGCAGGCTTTCGGAGGGCTGCCATGACTGAATTTGGGAACAGATACCTCCGGCAGTGATTGTGTTAACATGTACGGTATTGCATCACGCACTGACAGAGTGGCAAAGAAATAGAGGTTTAGCTCCAACAAAGGTTACAATCGATGACCTCGAACTTAAAATCCGGTGCAACAGGCCCGAGTGGGAGTACTACTTCAATCGAGATAATGATGGCGGTAAGTATGGCCTTCACAATTTATGCACTCGATCTTATATTTATTTTACAGAGACTTACACCGATCTCATGAATATTTGGAACGATCTCCCATCTCCATTGAGACAGAAGGTAATCAAGTCCATAAGGACCACTCTCAACAACCTCATTCAACATGTGAAAGGAGCAACTAACATGCCACCCATGGCCAAGCCTCGTTGAGTGGTATTAAACTAGACCGCAATGGAAGCCCTGATGATGGAGCCGGACATTGCGACTCCGATCATTGCTGCGATCTGCAACCCCGTTGCTAAAGATTTGTCTTTTGATACTGAGGATGGGGTTGACGATGACGACAATGATAGCGGCAATGAGCATGATGACATTAACAGTGCCAGGAGTCGTACTCACTGACATTGCGGTCTCCAGCTAGATGATGATAAGGTCGAGAATGAGGAGGATGAGCATGAGCATGAGCATGAGCATGAGTATGAGCATGAGGATAAGGACGTAGAGTCGGAGTCGGTGGATGACTGTGAAGGAGAGAGTAGTTTAGAGGATATGCTTCAAGCGGGATGCGACGTGTAGTATGGCATTTGGAACGAGGAGAGAGTAGTTTAGAAGATGTGCTTCATGCTGGCTGCGACGTGTAGCATAAGTGACCCCGCTTTAAGAGTATCTGGTGATGTACTACCTGTGTGGTATAACAGATATACAGATGGATACTCTGGAATCTTGTCCAGTACATAGTACTCTGAGCTAGTCTACGATTCTTGAGTTCTTCAAAAACCAATTCTCAAGTTAAGGAAGGAGTACAAAGAAAGGTATAGGGATGTCAATAGTTTCAATAAAGGAACGGATGGAAGTGTATGTATGAGGGTACAAGTAGTTTCAATAAAGAAAAGTATGAGTGTAAGTTTTTTCACTCAGCCTTCAAGAGATTGTACTTCAAATCTTTTGTAATCCTTTTAGAAATGAATAATTTTCTGACTTTGTATAAATATGTATGTTTAGCTCTGAAAAGATTCCAAAGTATTTTGTTTGACAGAACTTTCAGGACATTGTAACTTAGCTCAGCTCAGACAGTAATATGAAATGTTTTGTAATTGATTACTGGAACTTAGTCTGAAGTTGAAGTTCTAGTGTTCGCAACAAAGCGGATCGGTTCTTCGCGAATCGAACTGAGGCGGTGTTCGACACAGATTCGATCTGAGGTTTGGTGAAGTTCCGAGGTTTGTCACAAACCGGTTCGCGAACTATCGATCTTCGAACGACAATAGGTAAGGAAGTTCTTGTCCGATTGACTTGATTCTTATTTCATCATGTAGCCCAGGAGGTTAGCTACAAGATGAACTAAAGATCGAACTGATCAGACAAGAACTCGCTTACTTAGTTTTGTTCGCAGTTGTGGACTGAAATGGTGGGATTTGATGGGAATGGCTTGACAAGGATCCACTTTGCTCGAACCGAACCGGTTCATCAATGGTATGAATCCCCGGCGGTTCGTTGCCAACACTAGGCTGAACTATGAAATTTAGATAGAACAAGAAATCCATCTAAAATCTGTTCTGCATCAGGTCTTAAGCCAGCCTGACCAGACCTGTATATAAAAAGACAGATTTTTATATCAATCTGATACAAAAATCTGTATAATATCTATGTGAAATTTTGAGATTTTAGAGAATTCGTCCTGTTCCTGACCTAAAGTTCAATCTATCAAAACTCATATATTTGAAGGAGACAAGAAATCCAAATGGAGAAGATATGAGCGAAGGTAGATATGTGAGTGATTGTAGTGTTTGTGATAGAGATTGTTTTTTTCAGATGATATCCTAATCGCTCTGAATCACAAACTTTCACCCACTCCGGCTTACATAATCTCTGCTTTTCTGCCTACTCCCTGTGGTTGTGCTAGATATGAAAAATTTCATATCACTGAAGATCAATTCCACAACAATTCCACATCACTGAAGGTCACGGATTTTTTTTTTCTACGGAAAGTACTCAAGATAGTGCAAGAGAACTTAGTTGCAACTGTGCACGCGCTCGCCAAGTCTCCATAGAATATTCGTACCTCTCACAGAAGTTGACATCCTCATTAGTATCGGGTACTACCGTGATCATAGGCTTCATCCTGTGCCTAAGCGGGATCTTAAGTCTCAGTGGTGCACGCGAGATCTTATTGCCCAAGACGTTGCGTGTTACAAGAGGGAGCCGTGATGTGTAACTGTCTGACACTTGTGTGGCTTGATGAGAGCCATAGTATTCTCCTCCCATTCCCGTTATGTGAATTTCTAACAGATTACAAGCTGCAGGACTGTACTAGAACTATATAGCAGAAACGAAACTGCCTGTAATTGTTGATGACAAGCTGAGGAAGAGGTAATAGCTAAGGTAGTCGAGACGCAGGATCCGCAATCAAGAGTTGAAATCTCCGTGTCCCTTGCAACTAAGCGGTGATGTGATGACTGTGCTCGTGATACACAGATTTTCTTAGGGTATAATTTGCTCCTGCTCTGCTATTTACTGAATCTGTGCCTTTGTTATATTTTTATTGCGGCCCGGTTTTATAGAGAAACAGCAGACAATGGACTTAGCTCGGTATATGGGAGTTGGCCTGTGTAGGAAATGTCCATAATTTTACTGTCTGTTATGTCCAGAAATCGGATAATACCAGCGGGCATTCTACTCTCAGATCCGCCAAAACCGATCGGCGGAGACATTGATTGATGTGCTGAATAGGAGAATGCAGGTATGGTGGATCGAATTTGTATAGTAGGTACGACAAACGCCCATAAACACCCCCCTCCAAGCCCAACTGCTGATCGGCCCTTTACCGCAGCACAGATCCCCCCAAACTCATCCCGGCAGCCATTGTGAGACCATTTGCTGCTACAGGACTCTCTACTAGGTTCTGTTTCTCCTGCTGAAGGCGAATAAAGGCTAACTTGTGGAAACGATTCAATGAATTAAAGAAATGCCGACCAGCCTAAGCGAAATTACAACATCAGAAAGACCACCAATTTGCAAGTATGCTAGATCTTACCATATGAGCACTCATCCTTGAGAGCAAGTCTACTACAGCGAATCGTACTTTCGGCGACGGGTGGAACAGTCCTACGGCAACTGGAAATAAACCTCCTTGATTTTCTGGGAGTACGCATAGTAACTGAAAGAGTCAGCTACGTGACCATCCATATAGCCGTCAAATCACTTACTTGATTGATTTCCTCATAGTCGTCGACATACTCCTTCAAGCACTGGTATATTTTACCGGACTCCTCGACAGACAGTTTTAGAGTCCTTAGTCGATCAATTTGGTGGTGAAGATCCATGATCTTGATCGGTTTTGCGGAGTAAAAGCTCTGGATGTCTTGCACGTAGGCGTGGTAACTTCGAGTCCCCCTCCACCCTTCTATTCTTGCCATGTTTGCCGTCAAGTCTCGGTGTTTTGATTGTTCATCGGGCCATACATGGCCGTGTCCACGGATAACGTGGTTTTCTTCATGTCCAATCCACAGCGCGCTGGCACCGTAGACCATCTCTTCAAATGCCGCAGCCATGTGTGTGAAACGAACAACCCAATCCCTCCATCTGGCTCGCACAGCCTTCTCCCCAAAGCGGGATGATATGCAGTGTATTATTTCGTCCATGAACGCATTATCTCCAGTGTCGACACTCCCCGATACAGTGGACATAGCACCGAATAGCGCTGCCCCATCAGAGGCTGCTGGCTGTTTGATCTCCGTAGATATCTTGATGCGACCCGTGTCAATGTTGCATAAAATATCCCACCAGCTGGGATGATGAGCGAACGCAGGATTCTTAACACCAGCGATAAACCCCGGGACCATCAGGAGTTCATCAACTTTTGACAGGTCCGTGTATGGGAATGCATGTCGAGTAAACCCGCGAAGTGTGCCGCCACTGACCAGAGCGCACGCGGCCAGCACATGATTCGCGACTTCTCCCGACGCCCTGTCGTGACTGAGAAAGACAATTCTTTTCTCGGTAAGAAGGGCGTTGACCAAAACTATCACCGGATGTGTATAGGGACCATTTGTTGTAAGGTGCGGGTGGAGTGCAAACGGTTGCGGGTGGAGTGCATGCGGTGCCGAGAACGTTGTTATAAGTTGGATGAGTGAGAACTGATCAATGTCAGTTAACTTGAGTCACTAAGACATTCAGATGGTCTGAATTTTAACCTACATCACCAACAGTTTCAGGCAAAATGGCGACTGGCACTCGAATTGGCACTTGGATACCGTTGTATACTACCTTGGTTTCGAATTCATGGCTGTCACGGGATATTGTAATCTTGCCATTCATAACTTTATTTCTCCCGGGAGCCAGGTCGATATACGTTGTTATTCTCCTCTCACCCTCTGGCACTCCTGTAGGGGCTACCAATGAGGATTGAGATCGTACATGGTGTGCTGCAAGTGATGTCGCAGCCATTTCTTCGAACTTTTCAGAAAACATATCCTTGTTATCACTTGCGGCAAGTATCTGACGCTCGAATATAGATAGACGGGGCATGGTCGAGAGGTCCATACTGTTGACGGATGTGAACAACTTTGCCAGGACATCAATTGACGGGTCTTTGAAATAGTCCTCCAACGCGAACAGGAGCAATGGCTTGTATATATGCAAGAACGAATGCCGGGTACATATTGCCATCGCTTTTACTATAGCCCCTCTACACGACCCGAGCGAGGCATTAGCCACTGACCGCATAAGATTCCAAATCGATCTAGTGTCTCACCTTTTGGCTTCCTTGTCATGTTTCGTGATAACAAGATTGAGAACGTATATCAGGGGAGTTTGCCCGCCTGGCTCTAACTGATCCTCGGCCTGCTCCGCATCTTTGTGCAAGAAAAAAATTGTCCAATCTTGGTCGCGGGTATGGGCTCCATCTGGAAGCATAAGCTCCGCCAGCATACTGTATGTTTTGAAGGCCGACATTAGCAATCGAACGTGAAGCCAGCATCTGTCCTCGTCAAATGCGATGGCTTACTGTTCGTCACCGCTTATTGGGTTAGGATACTGGTATTCCATCATTGACCCTTTGTCGATGGAGAATTCGGCTACCAATATGTAGTCCACATGCTGTTGGTTAGGTGAAGCATATTCTGCGCCTCCTCCTGCACTCGTTGAGCTCCCACCACTTATTCGAGAAACCGCCGTGTCTGAATTACTGGATGTAGTTCGTATCGATTCTGCTTTGATGCTACTTCCAGCCATGCTGGGCGGGTCTTTGGAGTCTTCCGTGGAGCTTCTAGTTTCCGAAAATGGTTGGACAGGTTCCCGAAGGCAAGGTGGTATAGAAGCTATGAGCTGAGAATTCCATTGACTAGAGGTAGGCTGTTGAGGATCAAGATCCACCGCAACAGCGACTCTGTTTGCAGAAGCTACTTGAGTTGATCTGCTCAAGCAGAGTATATGCCTCAGGGAAACTAGGGGTGGCGGCTCTTCACATGTGCCAAGAATATGTGAGCGTACTAAGTACATAGGTAAGTAACTACTTAAGTATAGGTGTCTCCTTGCATAGTTGTCATAGCAACTACAACGCGCTAGTCTTACTACGCGAGCAGGAAACCCAGCAATCAACAAACCACACATGAGCTTTTCGAGGTTTCGACATTCTTTGTAGATGCTTTCACTTCGACGCATCCTTCCTCATACTCTCCTTCCTCCTCTTCTCTTTCTCCTCTCTCTGATTCTTCCATTGGCACAATTATATATATAATCTTTGTCTGGTCAGCGCACTCCTCAAGCGGAGATGCCGCCCCTTAGAACACCGCCGCCACCGAATCCATGCGAGATGATCAAACAATGTCTTTCTCCAAACTCCTGCTCCAGTTCAACAGTCAGTTTACTCAACGAAACCCTGTTTCCTCGGGCATCTACTTCAACGACACCCGGTGGAAAAGCGCTGAGCTCTCGACAAACAAGCAAGAAACCAGCAGCAGCAAGGGCAAAACAGGCGACTGCAGATGGCAGCAAAGCCCCTCCGTTGGCGATTATAGATCGCTCGAGGCTTGCCATCGAAGTAATCAATAGTATCCTGCGCACCCTCTCCGACGCAACGAAATCTACAGATACCAGGATCGATACATCACCACCTTTGGTAGGCAAACCAAAAGCCCGGGTACCCGGTAGACTCGGTTCGAAGGTGCTACAATCTCGCCATGGAAACAGCAGCGACTCACCCCCGGGGAGTACTGATGCCATCGATCATCTCGCGGACTGTTGCAGCATTTCGATATCATTTTTGATATCAATAGAATCGACCGAAGGAGTTCCGAATATGCAACCCTTGCAGACAGAAAACGCCCGACTCAGCCTGTCATCAAAATTGATTCAGCTTGGGCGGTTCGAACGGGCGTTAAACGAGCTTAAGCAATTAAAAGGGAGACTGGAGTTGGCAATAGAAAGCCGCAACGGAGTAGAGAGTTGGTTGGTAGATGATTCTAAAGAGGACAAAATGGCAACGCAGAAAGCAATAGTTAAAATCCCATCAAAATCAAAGGTTGTCGGGAAAGAAAATATTGTCAATGTTGATTCAAAGACGGAGAGAGAAGAACTACCAATCCTCTTAGATTTCCCTCATATATCAACATCCAACACAGCATTCCCACTAATAATTGGCTTCCAACTGGGCGTGTTGCGCTGTATCACAGGACTGAAACTGGTCGAGATGATCGAGGTAACAATTTCTCTTTGATCATGTCTATTTTTGAATGCTAATCTGGGCACCAGGCTATCCTTCCCTCGCTTTCCTCACTTGGTAGTCCTTTGGCATTTATAAAGGCACTCGCTAAATCTTCGCCTTCAAAAGCATTGTCTCATGTTATCACGTTGTCTCAAATATTGGCCTCTTTAACCCCTACCACTGCGACCAATACTAATACTGTCGCATTACACAACCATGCTCTCAGTAACCCAAACACCACAATCACTCTTCAAGCGTTACAAATAGAGTGTCTGGCCTTGCAACAAGCGTTGCGCCCAGACGAAAAGCCTAAAAATCTTTGGGGAACGTTTGAAAAGCATTTGGCAACCTACATTCGAAGAACACAATCCCAGGAACTAAAACACAAGAGCGAACGATACATTCTGGTAAGAGATATGGTGGAAAAGATGAAGAAGTTGCTGAACCGCAAAGATGACAACGAGCTATTTCCCCTTGAAGTGTATAAGTTGGTATGCTCGGTAGCATCAGATGCAAATCTCATCAATGAATCCATCAGATGGACCGAAGATTGGCTAAATGCACTGGACAGAACTGGCGATAATGCTAATGTAGCGCTGGCAGTACTTTGTAAAGTCAGATTAGCAGTCTTAGAGCTGAAATCATTGCGGCTCGTGTGTGTCAGCGGAACGGTCCCTGGTATTGAGAGGCTAGAGGATTTGGAGGCGAAAGTCTCCGTCGCAATCGAAGGGTTGGGGAGCGTTGTTAGAGGACGGAAACACGACCTGGAATTGTTGCTGCAAGAGACTGGACAACTGAGACGTAACAGTCTAGGCCTCTTGACTGCTATGCCTCATGACGGACCTAAGGTCGCTGACACTAGCACTCATGTGGTGGATCGTTCTACAAAAGCCATTGGGAAGAAAGTCAGGTGCATATGCGATCAGGCATTCAAGAGTGTTGTGCAGTTTTGCCGCAAATACATGTCTATGGGCATTTCTGAGGAGGAACACAGCCAACTTCAATTAATCTTAGTTCCCGCAATCGACACCATCCTTTCAGCATGCTTGTCTGGTTTCGACACCGAGTGTTTTGAATCCTGGGAAAACGCAGAATCACTGCTATGTGAATGCAGTGCAGCTGTCAAAGTAATGGAAAGGGAGAGACCTGGGTATATTGACAGGTTCTACGAAAGGCTCTCGAACGTCTATTATCAAATATACTTGCTGTATAGGAAATCCCCTGGTTCCGAGAGTAAAGCCACGAGAGCGTTGAGAAGGAGTGTTTCTATTATGGATCAACGACCAACATCGGAATTGGTTACAGCATCGGTTTCACGGAAATACCAGATCCTTGGGTCCTCCTACCTAGCTGCTCGTGATTATCGTAGAAGCGAGGACGCGTTCTTGTTGGCTATCAAAATTGCTGCAACTACTGGATCGTTGAACAAATTCGAGGAACAAGCTACCCACAGCGAGTCCGTCAGACAGCTGGTCAACAGTACAGATAAAGAAATAGTAATGATAGGGGCGATCTTGACTGGGCTGGTAAAGATTGCATCCAGGAAGAACGATGGAGTGGCTGCGGAATTGAGATTCGACGATATAGGACTCTCCGTGGCTATTAGAGGGCTCTTGCTTGAATGGACTTTGTCTTTGGCGCTTGACCAGATGGATGATGACGGCTCTGTTATGAGAACGGTCGGGGAGCGGTTGCTGGACATCTATGAGCTTGAAGAGATGCCTATACGTAGGAGCAGAGTTATTGCAAAACTCCTTGGGCTTTCGGTTGACCGGCCTAATTTACTTGATCCCGAGGCAATGCGAGGCCTTGGAGAGGAAGTTTTGGAGTGGGCGAATAGTATTTCTTTCTCCGACCTGGATGAGGATACCAACCTTCAAGCATTCAAAGACGATGTTGTTGCTCACTGTAGCATCGGATTGGGATTTTCTGTTTGGGTGCACGGCACCCCCCAACCGGAGCTGGTGTGGAACGCGTTCCGGCTGTGGAACGGAATTATTCAACACGAAGGCAGCTGGCTTGGTATCTCGAACAGAATCGATAACGCAAACAAAGTCATCAAGAGGCTAGAGATGGCAGTAGAATTTTTTGGCATGAAGGGGGAAGCCGATTTGAGACTGGCAGCATTGGGACTCCTGCTTGAGTTTCGGAAATTGGAAAGGCCAGTCAATTCCAACGGTATGTCTCATTCACCGGTCCAACTCGACATAAGCTTATTCGATACGATTTTCAGCCCTAATCACCACTTACACAAGACTGGGTCTTCAATACTTGAGGCTCGGTTACTCTGGCAAAGCGGGAATGTCTATTGGAAAGGCCCAAGTCTGGCTCAAGAGGTCAGAGGATAATATAACAACCGCAACCCAACTTGAATGGCATCTCGCTTACACAGAATATCTTGTTGGCATCGGCAATTTGGAGAAGGGGTTACAATGCTTTTACGCGGCTAACATTATTGCTTCGCAAGACGAAGATCTTTCTTCAGCCAAAAGCTCTGGTGCAAAGATTGCGGAAAGGATAAGGGTGAATATGATCATTGCAGATGCTGCCTATGTTACAAGCTTGATTGCCTTCGAGAAGGTGAGTGTATCATAATCGATTTTAGTAGTTATTGCATGTTTGCTGATGACCGCAGGGAAACGCCAACGAGTCTCTTCTTCATGCCCGGCGATGTGTCAGGTTAAACTCGAGGGCTTGGGCTGGGCTAGAAAATCTAGGCAAGGATTTTTCATCTACAAAAAGTAGGATTACAGACACTCTATCAGCAAACATGCAGGCACTGTCCCTATCTGGATCAAAACCCAGGGAGTACTCCGCCTCCCACGATGCCTTGAACCTTCCCAAGCTATGGCCATTGGTTTCTTCACTCCATCTAGGATATATCCAAGCAGCCAATATTTATCGACATCTAGGCATGATCCGAGAGTCCATCTACTTTATGAATCATGCTTTAAAAACGGTGGAAGCAGTCGACGCAAAACCCTCCATCGACCGGACGAAGGTGATGCTCGGCGACCTAAAGGTTAGGTGTGGTGAAATGAATGAAGGCAGCGCAATGCTAGAAAATGCAGGACAATCAATTGGCGGTGGCCGAGCGATGGTGTCATTTCAAATAGCTGTTGGAAATTTGGAGAGACTCAATGGTAACTTAGAGGCGGAGATAGAGGCCTATCGACGCGCAGAGGAGGCACTTAACAGTCTGGTAACAAACATAATGAACAAGGCGGAGAAGAGTGGCAATAGTGAGCTATCCAACCAGTAAGTCGGCCGATTATTTTAGTCTGAACAAAGCTAACATCGTGCAGGATAGAACAGCTCAGCTCTAGTGGGACAGAAAAATCACCACCCAGACGACCAAAAACACCTACACGAAGAGGTGGCCGAGCTGCCACGGCTCTGAAGTCAGCTGACGCCAAATTGAGTTCGGAAAAGGAAGTGCCCCCGATTGAGAGTGAATGCACAACCTTGTTGAAACAGAAAGGCGATATCCAACGACTGATAGCCCGCTCCATGGCCCTCCAAGGCGAATGTGAATCCGCCACGGAAACATTGGAACAAGCAGCAAAGCTTCCAGCTGGGAATCAAGAGATTATATCCCAGGGCCTGGTCGAAGCCATAAATCATCTTCAAAAAGCATTCTCTCTTGTTTCATCAGATCCTGTTTTCAGCAGTCTACAAGAGTCGACAATATCTCTGCCGAGTGTTACATTGTCACTTGAGCTTGTTCGCTCCAGTATGGCTTCTCCAGTCAAGAAATCAATACGCAAGGTCACAGTTAAGAAAACGAAAGCATTTATAGAGGTCCTTGAACAGGCGAGAGATTGCCTCTTGAAGGTGCACTCCAAAGCCATGAGATCAGGATCATCCACCACGATTCCCAGGGTTGCTTCGTTGCTTACCAGCATTATTGTCTTGCTATCCGCTATGACCGATCTGAAGGGAAGAGGACCAGAACACCCACTGTTTGCTAGTTATTCTTTAGAGCTACAAAAGGGATTAGCAACGCAGCGGGAAAAATTGGTGGTTGAAACAGAAAAGCATGGGGCCATTGCCCAGGAAACCCTACAATGGCCAGAGATAGGTGCATCAGGTGTCATAACTGCCACACTAGACGCCGCACCATTTGAATTTTCAAGCTTCCGTGCCGAATACATCGACATCATCCCAAAGGAGTGGGCTGCAGTGTCGGTTACGATGAGCGAAAATCGGAAAGAACTGTACATAACGCGTTTCCAGGCAGAGAAGAGTCAGCTGATGGTCAGACTACCCTTGAACCGTCACAACTCGCGAGATGATTACCTCGCTTTAATCGAGTATGATGCAGCGATGGAGGAACTGAAGGAGATTATCCAGCGTTCTAATGCCAGCACTCACCAAGCCAAATACATGGAGAATAAGGCTGACAGAGCACAATGGTGGAGTGAGCGACAAGAATTGGACGACCAGATGAAGGCGTTACTCGAAGGCATTGAGCGTGCTTGGCTCGGAGGGTTCAAGGGCATATTCTCTCAGTATCCCAAGAATCCAGCACTATTCGCAAGATTCAAGGCTAGTTTTGATAAGGTTCTTTCAAAGCTTCCTTCAAGGAAGAGGAAGAAGGCCGGAAAGGTCGACATTGACCCTAGGATTCTGGAATTGTTTATTGCTCTTGGGAATCCGGAGGGCCAGGACCTGGACGAGGCGCTGACCGATCTGATTTTCTTTGTGGTCGATATTCTACAGTTTCATGGAGAAGGTAATGCATATGATGAGATTGATATTGATACGGTAAGCCATAATTTCGATATACATTTTCCTGCGCACAAAGCTGATCCAACTATAGATGGTTATAGCAATGACCGGAGCTCTGACTGCTTATCACGACGAGGCATCATTCAACCCTGAAGAAGTCAAAGTTGAAGTGGATCACATAATCCTCATCCTCGATAAATCTGTCCAAATGCTGCCCTGGGAATCCATGCCTTGCCTCCGAGGACATTCCGTCTCTCGTCTTCCGTCTCTAGCGGCCTTGCGCAATCGAATTGTTCAGATGCAAGGAACCATCACTCATCCCTCTCGTCCAGGGTACTATATCACACGAACATCCGGTGGCTACATCTTGAACCCTGACTCCGACCTGAAAAATACACAAAAGATGTTTGAAAATGACCTCAAAGCACTTCCTGGTCAATGGACGGGAATAGTTAACCGTTCTCCAACTGAAGAAGAGTTTAAGGAAATTTTGGTCAATAGCGACGTCCTGTTGTACTTTGGGCATGGCTCAGGTGCACATTATATTCCAGCGAGGACCATCAGGAAGTTAGATCGTTGTGCTGTTGCTTGCTTGATGGGCTGTTCGTCGGGGAGTTTGAAGGATGCTGGCGAATTTGAACCTTATGGGATGCCGACCAATTATCTTCTCGCTGGATGTCCGGCGGTTTTAGCCAATCTGTGGGATGTAACGGATAAGGATATTGATAAATTTACAAAGGAGGTTTTTGGTAAGTGGGGACTGCTGGTGACTGAGCCAACCGACAAAAAGAGAGCAGGCAAAAAGCATGGAAACAGCTTGGTTGAGGCAGTTGCTGCAGCAAGGGATAAATGTGTTATGAGATATCTTAATGGTGCTGCACCGGTTGTGTACGGAATTCCGGCGTATTTTGGTTAGTGGTGTTTTAGAAGGCGTCTTCGGAGTTTCGCTCTTTGCTGTATTGGATTATACTGGATGTTATGGGTAGAGAAAGTGTATTGGTACACCATATGTTGGTATCAAGTATCATCATTTTGAGCCTGTATGTATTATTTCCAATGGTACGGGTACTTATGAGTTACCTATTATTAACTGTCCTGGAGGACAGATCGATGCACTGCCATATCCTGTCTCCAGGCATCTGGTCAGTCTATAGACTGTTCGCAATGCTATCTTGGACTATGCCTCTCGATAGGATTAAATACAAGTGAAAAGCCAACTCCGCACCTCCTATATGATGCAGAACTACTACAGAGGAGGTCAAAAATGTAAAAGCTTCCTTAAATTACTCCAATTAATCAATCACTTACGCCTCCAATCTCATCACAACGCTCCAATACCTGTCTCTTCCACAACTCAAACGCTTTCCTCTTCCTCTCACCCAAGTAGTCCACCCGCTCCTGTAACATTCTCCCTCCACCTCCCGCATCACCCGAGGTGGTCTTTTCCCTCTTTGTCACTGCCTCCACGGGCTCCACAGACTTCCTCTTTTTGTTCTCCACGACTTCCTTCTCTTGCAAGACTTTCTCTATTGCGTCCATCTTCGCCACCTTCCTCTCCCCCACTTTCTTGACAGCTGTCTCCTTCGGCGGCACCAGAACTTCCCCGATCTCAACCCTACCATCACTCTGCACGCCCCCAACCCCCCCCCCATCCGGGATCAGCTCCATCCAAGACCACTTCCTAAACCCCTGTTTACTCAAATTCTGGATCCAGTCACCGACCGCGCGTCCCGAAACACCTTTCGCACGCCCCTTCACACTAACCTCCAGCAGAACAGCTATAATCTCCTCCTGCTTCGCCTTATATCCAACTCCTCGCTTCCACCGGATATCACCGACTTGAATATGAATATCCCCGCCATCCTCTTGGTAGGGACATAGTCGCTCGACAACAAGAATCGTAACCGCCACGACAATCGCATGGATCGTTTTTAAGCCTTTAACGTTAGCATTTTCCGGGGCGGCGAGAATCGAGGCAACGCCGGTAAGCACATGGTGTTGCGCCGCGGGAATATTGAGGCGCGTGCAGAGCGCTTTTAGCTCTGCTTCGAGGGTTGGGTCAAGAGTTGAGAAGGAAGTGTTAGAAGGAGGAACTGGCGATCCAGGAGTAGAGCGGTTGCATGAGGTGGAGGTGGAAGTTGCAAGCGATTTTTTGAAGTGAGAAACGAGGGAGTCGTAGGCACGTTTAGGTAGCGGAGGGCGCGGCACGATTGAAGGGAGGTCGAGCGAGTTTTTTAGACTGGACGTGTTAGCTGGAAGAAGAACCCGAGATAAGCGGGGAAGTTGATATACCGGTTGCATGCAATGTGAGCACAAACGTAGGAGCGGGCAACCTCCTCCTGCGGCTTAAGGTTACTGATCCGTGTGCGGGATTGCGCGAGAAGGGAGGTAGCCAAGTCAAGGAGTTCTAGAGGAATAGGGCCTGCAAGACTAGGGAGAAGGCTGATCAGATCTAGTTCGAGGGATTTGTTCATGGTATGTGATGTATGAGTGAAGTAGTTTTGGGGTGATACAACAGATCGTGAACGTGTCGCAACGACGCGTAAAACACGCTGATCACATGATACGATTGATATATAGTGATTGCTGAAGGAAATACCACACTAGGTGATCAAACAGCTGTCCTGTGCTCTTTAACACCGTCTTTCCTTTCTTCCTGATCCATCTTCCTGGTCTTCAGTCGCTTTACTCTTGAACTCCGTCTCAAGTTTCTCTTCAGGTTTAGCCCAAAAAATTGCCTCCTAAAGTTTATAAACGTCCTCGTCTCCGCCAGTCCTTGCTCCCTTCTAGCCCTGTCAACCTCTTCCTTCATCAATCCAAAGAGCCTACTCTTAACACCTCTCCAAGCACGCAGCTGAACGTATGAGTCCCCCAGAATACGGTCCATGACCTCTTTCGGCACGGGTACCCTGTCCTCTGTCCCAGCAATGGCTTGATACACAGCATCCCTCACCTCCTTCGACCGAGCCATCACTTCCTTTGCTACATCTCTAGCTTCTCGTGCATCATTTCTCGCATCGTCAGCAGCCACCAACGCCTGCTTCGCTGCCGTAACCATAGGGTGATTCGACGCACCCGGGGTTTGTTGCGCGACGACAATAAGATTCTCCACAGTGGTTGCCGCGTTTTCTGCTATTGTTACCGCTTGCTCCGCTGCCTCTTGTGCCTTTTGAGCTTCGACCAAGGCTTTCTGTAAGCGCATAATCATAGTGCGTTCGAGCTCGCCGATGCGACGAATGAGAGGGTTTGGTCCATGCAGGCTGAAGAGAGTGAATGCCGCAGGGTTGGCGGCCAGCAGACAGTAGAGTGCGCTTGGAGAGGGTTGCTTAATGAGGTCAAGGATTATTTGCCAAAGGACGTCGTGGTTGCGATTCATTATAGAGGATCTGTAGGGCAAGGGGAGATATATAGTTGGAGTTTTCTGTGCTCGTGATGGTTCCCAAACAAACGAATCGACTTTGGTGGAAGTATAACAGGCGGGTGGGGTAAGTACTAAGTAGATCCTTAAGTACTTCATGCATACCTAGGTACTGAAGTATAGTAACTCACCACATATCACCAAGTTTCATAGACAAAGGAAGTTGGGTCACTCAGTATCAGCCTTTGAACTTATCTGGCACATAATCACCTTGAACGCGGTACAAGCCCTACTCTCGTTCCCAGATTTTCTCGTCGCTCGCAAGGGCACGAAGAAAAAACGTCTGGGTATAAGAGTATACAAGCTCGAAAATCCACCAGGCCCAGAACGATACGAGCAAAAATGCCACTGCAAATCAGATGTTTTACGTCGGACCACAGTTATTGCGAATATGGACAGAACAGGTCATTTTTACTTCAGACACCAATCTCGATTGTGGTATTTCTAGAAGTGATCCTTCTTAGTGTCAAACTTATGGAGAGAATGTCATATCAAGCACTTGATATTGGACCCAGAGTTCTCTGCAAACCACAATCGCATACGCGCTCAGGTTTTTCAGATTGGTTGCGTCGATTTAGGCACTTTCACTTGTCGATCAGCTGAAGTGACCAATGAAACATGTTCTGCTTTGCCACTGTTGACTGATTAACATCATACTTGACCGATCAACTACCAATCTGAAAACCGAGTGTGAAGGGGATAGTGTTAGGTTCAAAAACTGAAATATACCGTATAAGCTGGCCACTCGCACCTCGTATCACTTACTCGAGTACTCCCTCAACCACTTTCAATGATAGTGATGATCAGTGATTATACGGCACCTGTAGCCCTCTTTGGAGGTTTAAGCCGAGGTAGCAAACTCTATCATTCGTTTGCTCAGTAAGTCTAAATAAGAAGCCGAGGCTTATCCGTAAGATATGGGAAGAATGTGACTTTGAAAACATCAAACTCCAGCACGTAATACTTAGATTTGCAGTCGTCAATTCTGGGTTAGGTGTTTGGGCCCACCTACGCCAGAGTTTACTAGTGCATGGATCTCTGGAACTGGGTCCTGGAAACAATAAACTTTTGGATTCTGACTTCCGTTGTACATTCCACCAGGTTTCAAAAAACCCCCAAACACAAATGGTCTCCGAAGCTTGTAGGTTTCGTATCAGGTCGTATAAACACCAAAACACGCTCTTGACGACAAGTCATTCGGTATCAAAGCGCTTTTATTTTTGGTACCCTGCCATAAAGCTGTGGAAAGTGATCCGCTCTCCTTAAACGCTCAGTGCCATGATCGAATTCACTATATCATTGTCATTCTCCTTAAGTGCCTTTATGGCCTTCTTTCGGGAGACGTTTGCCTGCATCGAAATAAGTCAGCATGTCAGGCTACAAGCAGTAATAAAGCGCCGGAGGTATTCGAACCTGTGCCATGACGAGTTCAATATCCTTGCCTTCAAGGCCCTGGTCGTCAACCTCCTCCCCGTCATCTTCATCGTCGTCCTTGGGAGCCTCGACGGCCTTGCCCTTGTCGGCGGCGGCAGCAGCCATATCAGCCTCGATGCTAGAAGCGTTCTCGGCCTCACGAAGCTGGTGTGCAGCATTGGCTTGAGCCTGGGAGTTCAGGTCCTCGATCTTGGCCTCTCCGAATATGCTGTTCCTCAATTAGAACCTCGACCAGATAAGTTTGATCCGTGTTGCTTACATCCAGGTGTTGCTCGAGGGAGACTTGTAAACGTCGGGGTTGTTGATGACGAACAAGATCTATCGTAACAGATGGCCGTCAACATCCCATCCCGTCCCGTCGCATACTGCCCAAACCCAATTGGCAAGTAGATGATGTGCATACGTTCTTTGGTCGGCGAAGAGTGACACGGGTAATTCCGGGGACGTGCTTCAAGCCCAACTTTGCAATTGACTTCCTGGCCTTCTTCTCGTTGCGGGAGTGAACGGCGACGGCAGACCCAGCAGGAATGTCACCACCCTCAATCTCGCCTGCCTCAGACTCATCGGAGGAGTCGTGGTCCTCAATCTCGACCTTGGCCTGCTCATCGGTGATTTCCTCGATGCGGGAGTCGGACATGGTTGCAATGGGAGTGAAGTAGGGGGAAGGGGTGGGTGGTTGTGGTTATGGTAGTGGGGGTGGTAGTGGGAGTGGTAGTGGGAGTGGTGGTGGTTGCGGGTGGTGGGGAGTTGTTCAACAAAGCCGCCAAGCCAAGGTGGGAAGAGAGTTACTAAGAGTACCAAGAGTACCACCGTGCCCCGCTGCCCAGTTCCCTCAGCACCGTCGCACGCACGCACAACCCCTCCACCCCGCCGCACTGCCCCGCCCCACCAAAACCCATCACTACGACAGTCACACTGCAACAATCCCTTTGTTGGCTTCCATTCCCAGCCCTAACCCCGCCAAGTAGCCAATACAATATTATATTATCGAAAAACTCCCGTCCCGCAACCGTGCAAGAGAGCCAGCCAGTTTCCAATCCCCACGACAAATAGACGAATCCTCCTCTCCCCCATCTCCGGCCAAGGTACGTCACTCAGTCAGTCCCGGAAGTCAGTCAGTCCATCAGTCAGTCAGCGTCAACGGAAAATCCAACCTTCCCCATCCTTCACTCCGCCGACACAATTCGAAAGAATCGTCTGCTAACGATTGATGCATCCGCCAGACTAGCTCGGCTCGATATTACCGTTGCAAGGACTCCTCACCCGTTAAGCGAATCTTCGTTCACTATGGATCACGCAAAGTTGGCAAAGATGCAGGCGTCCGTTCGTATCGGTACGTAGTGGAACTCTCTACCAACGGTTAAAGCAAGAGAAAGAAGGAATATCGCTAGGCGGCATCTAAGTCTGTGGTGTTATGGTGTGACATGTATGTGTGGTACTTTTGTTAACATTAATTGTCTGTGTTGTAGGGTATAATTCCCTCCCTCCATCCTCATCGCATGATACTGGACCCAACGGCATCTGCGCATGTTTCGGCCGTCAAATGTGGGTTGATGAATGTAGACTAATTGGTGGGGTAATGGTAGTGGCAAGGGTACACCACGAAGAAAAGTCAAGAAGGTCCACAAAAGTGCTGGAATGGATGACAAGAAGCTCCAGACTGCTCTCAAGAAGTTGAATGTCCAGCCCATCCAGGCTATCGAAGAAGTCAACATGTTCAAGGAGGACGGAAACGTTATCCACTTTGCCGCCCCTAAAGGTGCGGTTTTAACCACTCTTGATCCTCCACCGTGGAGCTATCAATTGACATTTCCTGCAGTCCATGCTTCGGTTCCTTCCAACACTTTTGCCATTTACGGCAACGGTGAGGACAAGGAGCTTACTGAGCTCGTCCCTGGTATTCTCAACCAGCTCGGCCCGGACTCCCTTGCTTCCCTGCGAAAGCTCGCCGAGAGCTACCAGAGCTTGCAAAAGAAGGAGGGTGACGAGGATAAGAAAGACGAGTCCGACGACGACGATATTCCTGACCTGGTTGAGGGCAAGGACTTTGAGAACAAGGAGTAAACTATCCTATCTGAATGGTAATTTCGCTGTTGGGTGTTGTTGGCCCTGTTTTCAAAGCAAACATTTATCGAGTTACTTCTTGCCATGTTTCTTTATTAGCATCATGGGGACTCACAGATTGGCGCGTCTTAAGGAAATAAAGACATCGTTCGATCAATGCATTGCGGGCTCGCTCATCAGGTCTGATAGTGAAACGGTACATGCCTTCCTATCCAAATCCGAGCTCTGTCAACCCAAAATACCCTAGCAACGAAAATAACGCCATTGACCCAAGGTTGGTGTTGGAGTGGTTTCCAACAAACACTAAGTTGGGAGATGGAGATTCTCTGTATGAATGATCCGACAGACTTACTGCAGCAAGTTCTCACTTTACTATTTAGCACGCCATGCCTGTCTCCCTCCCCAAAAATTTCAACAAAGCTGCCCAACGACTCCACACAGGAAGAAGACTGAATTGTCATATCTTCATGGTTAGACTGTTTTTCGCTAATGATTCCAGCGATGATGTGGTAGATTCCCCATCATATATGTACAGAGAATGTGACACGAGGCGGTAGAGTAGGTGTGTGGAGTACAACGGGTAAGGGAAGTATGGTTATTAGGTTAGCGCATCAGGCTGGCTGATCTTTTGATCCCTAACCCTTAGAGCAGGTCTTCCGAGTGCTGAAACGTGACAATCGTACCAGTCAATCAACTTGTTGCTTGGTGATGCAAACCTACATGTGAAGGGAATATTCAAGTATCGCAATCCGGTCAAGTTTGAAAGGAGAAAAACAACACAAGTTGTTCAAAGAAATGGAGATCGTAGCGGATACAAACAGAAAAAACAATCCATTATATGGTGATAAACCAGGAGCACCGATGGTATATTGCGTAGTCTCCAACCTCTACACACAGAACTCAACAACCCAATCTTGAGTAGAAAGACGAAACTCCCATAAACACCCTTTTTGTAAAGCACACGCTCTTGGAGACAGAAAACAGAGTCGTAACAAAATCATAACAAAGAGATAAAAACCCTTCCAGCCCTCCTTGATTACATCCGTTCCTATTCGTTAGGTGACGGTATAGCACCGGAGGTGACGACTGGCATGTAGAGCTTATACGACACGCGTGGTTCTACCATGCGTGTGGGTCGAAGTCCTCATCCTCTGACGTCTAGAGCCTGCCCTGCCGCAGGTCAGGCAAGAGATGATGATGTTGAAGACGCTGGCAACACCTATAATGACCTGTCAGAATGATGCCTTGAAGGGAAGAGGGAGAGGGTAGGCGAACTGTTGATGATGGCCATGAGGATTCCGGCGATGCCATTAACGATTGCAGTGAGCGCATTGCCGATCGCGCGGAAGACAGACTTGATCTAATAGGTGTATTAGCAACTCGCATCTCAAAAAATATGACAGGCGAGAACTCACGCAAGAAACGACAGCGCCCATGATTGTTGATTGAGGTGTTTTGGAAATTCCTGGGAGATGTTTGTTGATTCGTTTGTTCGTGAATGAAGATGGTGTTGGTAGATGGAAAAGAAGAAGCTGCAGTTGAAGAGCAGCGGCAGTTACTTATAAAATGTAGTTACCTCAGTTAGCAGTCGAAGACTTGTCGGTTTTCAAAGTTGAATGACGTCAACTGCCCTGTCTCGTGCGCCAAGCCCATGACGTCGGTCGCAAACCGGAATCAACTTGCGAGTTGAGATCTACACATTTGGAACATCGTTCGCCTGACACTCCATACCACTTAGAGTAGGTAAACTAGACACGGGAGGTTCGCTCCTCCACTGGGCATCAAAAGTCGTTTGGTGGAAGGGTTGTAACAACAATACTACTTTGCAATCACATCTAACGTATGCTACCCGGCAGTTGGACAATATATGGCACTCGGACACCCCTCACGGTCGTGATCTACCCCACCATTCTTCGACTTATCTCTACAACCGACATCTCAATTGACCCAGAACAAAAAAGCAGCCGACTACATACAGTTATAAACAACCCATGAAGAAAACTTGCACTCTTTATTAGCAGAAGCAAGCTAACACCTGCTAGTTACCTGAGGGCTCACCTTTGATTATAGTACCATTACCACTTCTACCTTTACTACCTTCACTATTTCCATTCCTCTTCAGTTCCTTTTCGCTGCTGAGTAGGCAGAGACATGGCCAGAGGTCAATCTGGCAAGCGGGAATTGGGATTAGGTGGTGTGTTGAGTACTGGTGCAACAGGAGAGTGCTGAGTACAGCCAGGTAATAGGAGATAAGGAATTTTCGCTGTTACTGGAATTCTCTCCCACAGTTTCAAATGAAACCTCACTTCCACTTTCTTAATGATCTGATGGTATCTCTATAGTGACCTGCTTCTTCTGGAGAGAATTAGTAGACTCTGTGAATGTGGAGTGGGTGTGGTAGCTAACGTAGGCTACCCGGCAGTCGGACATTATATGGTAGTCGGACACTCATTCGCATGTGAACACCAATTGTCTACCCCACCATATCTCCATAATCAACACTTCAATTGACTTAGAACTCAAGAGGAGGTGAATATACACAGTTACAAAGACCCCAGTAGATGAGATCCAAACTCTCTATTACCAGAAGCAAGCTAACTCCCACAAGAACCTCCATTACCACCCCCTGCAACTACTCCACTCCTACCCCGCAACCACAACCGAATTTTTTGCGACTGTACTTATTTTGGCTGGCGATTTCGCAGAGACATACCCAGGGGTCTATCAGGCAAACGAGGGTTGGGATTTGAAGGAGTATTTAGTACTACTGGTATAGGAGGATGTTGAGAATGGCCAGTTGTAACTTGAAGAGTAGGAAATTCAAACAAGGAATCATCACTGTCAACTACAGATTCAAATGAACCTTCGCTTCCATTCTGTTCATCATCTGAGGGTACAACTATTATGGCCTTCTTCTGAGTAATGTAAGTACATGCTTATGAAAATAAGAGAGGTAATATTTACTTTAGATGTTGTAGCAGAAGCTTTTGTAGACTTCGCTTTTTTAGCTGTATTTTTGATTGTCTTCTTCGCAGCCAACTGATCCTTCTTCTCTCGCTGGTCCCTCAATATTCCAGATCCTTTTCAGTAATAACCCTCACCTTGGAGATTTCCCGTCTATCAGATTTGGCCGCTTTGTTTCCAGCATACCGTCACCTAATATCATCAATCTCAATAGATTTTATCTCCGCTGTAGAGAGTGCAGTTTCTGCTACATGTGCAAGCCGGCGCAGTATGGAAATGGCACTTACTGTATTTCCAGACTGGACCATACTAATGGCAGCATTCGTATGCTGACCGACTTCTCTTCTATTTCTTGGGGTACGGGTAATAAGTGGTATTGCATGGTTGGCAGTAAATGTACCTGGTTGAGGAGGTAGTTTTGATGTAACGGCATCAGGGCAAAATGGACGAATACCAGCGGTTCGCCAGGCAGATTGGATATTGGAAGGAGTATATGCTTGTATTCTAGCTGCAGAATAAAATTTCCAAAAGGTTCCCTTTACAACTCCAGTCCTTGTTTCTCGCATATGGTTGTCAGCGGTCTTGCCATAGTATTGTTGTACTCGTTTGATTTTTAAGTGTCCGCACCCCTCTAACCCTAACCCTGCCTCGCTTAGTGTCAGCCATTGTGCTAACAGTTGTGACTGTCGCATCACCCCTTTTCAGTTTATCAACACCCTTCTCAATGGCACGCCCTGAGCTTGCAACAGGTAATTAAACTCTGACTCACTGCATAGGAAGTTCTTAACTGGAAGTATAATACGGAAAGAAATTACCCCTCGTAGAAGAGCTGTAATTGTGGCCTATTAAACCCTCAACCTTTCCTGGAATGCAATCTCTACCAAGGTGGGGGTAGCGAAGTCAACTATAAGGGGAATCTATAAAGAAGCAATTGAAAACGCTGCAGCAAAGAGGAGAAAATGCAAGGTGGCTCAAGTTCTAAAAAAAGAGACGGAAGGGTGAGAGCATTGTTTTCTTGCTGGGATTAAGGATGAATTGGCAGTGGTACAGCCTATATCTAGGAAGGAGACCGATCAGGGTACAGGATCAGTACTTGTCGGGATTGAAGATAAATTCAGTATGCTTTCACTTTCAGAGTACAGTACAGATTCTCGTTCAGAACAGTGTGATGAGAGTGGGGAGGAGGAATACTCCCTGCTGAAACTTGTAGCAGCCGACTGCTTAGATCCAAATTTGCGTTCAGGAAGACCATCTGTTCTGAGTGAGGAAGATAAAGACCAGTTGGTAGCTATAGTCAAACGAGACTTCAACACTCCACGTATACGTCTAGTCGAAATACGCCGAGAGGCAGGACTAGAATATATTTCTGATAGTACTGTTCTAAAAGGTTTAAAAGAAAGCGGAATAAAATTATATCGGGGGGAATTCAAGTAGATTTTGACAACGGAAAATAAAAAGATACGGTTGGTAAGTTATTTTCCATTTCATAATAGTACTGTATGGTAAAAATATTAACAGTACTAGATATGGTGCGAGGAGCGTAAACATTATCAGGTGGACAAAGAATGGGCAAACTATGGGTTTACTGATGAGATGCCCATTGAAGTGGATGGTACACATGGTATGTGTATTGTATGGAGAACAAACGATGAGCAGTGGGAAGATGATTGCGTGAGAGCGATGAAGAAACAAGGCCCAGCAGTAATCTGCTGGAGAATGATCGGATGGAATTATAAGGTAAACTCTATTTAACCACACTATTTTGCAATAGTATACTGATAGTTTCTCTTAGGGTCTATTCTATATTTGGGAACCTGAAACAAAGGAAGAAAGAGACCAAGCACACAATGAAATAACTCAACTTAAAAAGGAAAGGAAGCTTGAAGCAATACTAAAAAATGAAGACTGGAAGAATTCAGTTGAATTTAAGCAACTGAAAGTACATAAATTAGCAGCAAGACGAATACTTCGTGAAGATGCTAAACAGCAGGGTATTTCAACACCTTATTTGGAACAACACTGGATGCGAAAGAAATACACCTATGAGACGCTTAAAGGAGGAGCTCAGGGACGTAGAGTTGATTCATTGCGATATGTCAAATACATTGGACGACCACTGCTATGGTCTGAATGCAAAAGACAACTTGCAAAGAACCCAAACTTTATTTTAATGGAGGATGGTACTCCATCCCACAATTCCAATTGGACAACACAGGAAAGGCTGCGAGAGGGTATTGAAAAGGTTGAATGGCCACCAAATTCACCAGATTTTAACCCTATTGAACGAATTTGGACCATTCTAAAAAAGTGAATTCAAACTAGACGAGGTGCTGAGAGAATCACTACAATTATGAAGATGAAGCAGGTGCTGAAAGAAAAGTGGGAGCGGCTTACTGTGGAGGAAATCAACAATGAAATTTTCAAACTGCCAACTATTATGAGCCGCTGCATTGCAGCTAATGGAGGTAATAAGTACCATGCATGACACTTATTTGAGCTCTCTCCCATGTAATTTGAGTACAAATTGAAGGACTTATTAATGATTGTTCATAAGCGAGAAATCATCACCATGGCGATAAGCGCCATAGGGTTAGGGTTATAGGGGTGCGGACACTTAAAAATACGGCGAGTAGTTGTCCTAGTGGAGAGAAAAGGACAACATCGAGAGGTTGCAGCAGATGAGTTGAGTGGGCCGGAAACCATATTAGAACAATCTTAATCGCTAAAGCATATTCGTAGAACTTCAAAGTAATATGGGACCGGTATCCATCTAGAATCAGGAACCGTAGTCGATGTGCAGCACGGAGTTCTGTCCACATATCAAATTCCTTCAACCAACCTAATCCAAGAACATTATCTGTCCAGCCATTCTGGAAATATGTAAACACAGCATCAGGATCATCGGTTTCCGAATGCCAGCCCATATAGTGAGTACTGCCTTGGTATATCACAAAACATGGGAGTATTAACTGGCCAGCACTGCAACATTTGATTACTGTAAGCATTTCTCGTATTCTGTCCTGGGTGACTCTTGGTGGCCATCGATCTGCCTGGCAAATAACCTTCGCTTCAGAGGAGTAACCAATAATAAACCCCTTTTCATCCATATTTTACATATCTTCTGGCCGAAAATTGTGTTTTCGAATAAGACGCTCAACATTCCGAAAGTAGTCTTGTTAGGTAGGACAGTGATTGGCAAATACACGCTGACGATCAAGTCTGGTACAATACTTTACTGCTAGGTTTGGATGTTGCTTGAGAACATTTGCAATCCAGTGTTGACCGAGATGTACAAGTTTGGGATTGTTTTAGCAGTCTGCATTTTTCTTTGCAAGTGCAGTAGCCATTGCTCTTAATAAATCTATACGTGGAGGAAAGCCCCAATCATCTAATTGTTAACACAATTTCTCAAGCGCTCTTTCATTCGCAGGAGATAACATTTGTTCATTTGCATGGGCTTCCTGGTGAGTTAGACCACCTTGTGTGCAGTCTGCAAGGGTTGCCGTGGGAATTCCATATTCTTTCTCAAGTATGCAAAAGGATGTGCCTTCCTGATGTCTTTTCTGCAAAGCCCACTGAGTCTGATCTTCGTGAATGATATCGTTCTTGACGTTCGGTAGTATGGGTGGGTACGGTATTGTTGTGGAAAAATATATACCATGAGCGCGATAGAAATGATTGAGAGCTGGTGATTGCACAAGCGCTTCCAATGTGTCGGAGTACCATGTCATGTCCGAGTGCCATGTAGCCTACATTACCTTAGACTGTGATGTGGTAGTGGGATCTTTTGCCTTCATATTTGTGGCTGTATTTCGGAATGTCTTTTCCGCTGTCAATTGATTCTTCTTTTTCTGCTGGTCTCTCAATATGATTAGGTCTTTACTGGTGATGATCCTGGCTGTGAATACCACCTGTCTATCAGATTAGACCACTTTTTTTCCTGCATAGCATTTTCAAATATCTTCAACCTCAATACATTGAATCTCTGCTGTGAAAAGAGCAGTCTCTGTAATATGTTCCAACTTGTGCAATACAAAAATGGCACTATCAGTATTTCCAGATTGTACCATACTGATGGCTGCATTGGTATGCTGGAAAACCTGTCTGTAATTTCTTGGAGTACAGATAATCAGTAGAGTGGTAGAATTAAAGTTTGATCTATCAGTACTACTAGCAGATGGAAGTTTTGAGGTGACTGCCTCTGAGTAAAATGGATGAATACCTGTTGCGCACAAAGCTGATTGAATATTCACAGGTATATATACCTTTATTACAATAAGTTTGAGTAGATTGTAAAAAAGAGCAAGATATATAATAAGAAAAGTTTGATATAAGCTTACCTGTACTCTGGCTAAAGAATATAATTTCCACAAAGTTCCTTTTACTATGACTATTCTTGTCTCGTACTTGTGATTTTCAATGGCTGTAACACCGGGAGCGTCACCTCAGGTTTACCAGTACAAGAAGTATGCCTATTGCTTTCAGGACTTGATTGCGATGGAAGTTATGAAGTTTTGCTCAGGATGTAGAAGTCACTAAGAAGATTCAAGACAAAGATGTTTGGCTGTCCAATGTGTATATTGATAAGGCTTGTTCTCCTCATCAAGAAGCTTGCCCTTCTACCCTCGGAGATTCTAGAAGTCTTTATACCTCTATCCTCTCGCTCTAACAATTACTTCTATCTACGCTTTTCTCATGTGCTCCTCTACCTAACCTTCCGTTCACACCAATACCCTTCCTGCCCTTCAGCGCTCCTCTGGACCTTCCGCACCTTTCCACTTAGATCTCTAACTCAGACGAGTAGAACCCCTACTGACATCAGTCCTTTGGACTTCTGTGGTCCGGACCTATCACATCCTTTCGATCTCTTTGCTTCCAGGCGAATGGTATCCTTTCGATCGTGAGGGGCATCAGAGACTTCATCAGCTACACTGCATATGCAGGTACTTTCGTATCTACAGCCTCTCAGCTGTCTTTGCATTATCGATATCATGAGCTGGCAGAGTATCGACCCAATAACCACCTTTAACCCCTTATCAGTGGTGTGGTTGACTGCATGACAACTCATCTGATTTCGTTGGGTGCGCGTGATAATCCATGTAGTTCTGATGACGTCCAGGGATGGTGCTTGTACAATCCCGATACAGCTATCGTCGAGTGATCGTAGGTAACCCTGCTCCGATGGCCATTGGTGATGTACAACCTATGAGGTGTAACAATGGCCTTGTCATAATACTGTTGAAGTGGTGTAATTAGTCTAATATCAAGTGGTTGCAGAAGATGACTAGAGTTGGATCATATGGCAAATATATCAAAATGATATTGTTGGCTAAAAGGTATTTACAGAATTTCAAACTGATACATGAGTGATATCTATCTAGAATGAGTAGTCGCAATCGGAATCTAGCAATATATTTTGTCCAACCATCAAACATTGCAATCAAGCCAGCCAAAGTATATGATCAGTCATGTCATTGTTAGAGTATAAAAATATTGCATCAGAATTACTAGGTTCTGAATACCAATCCATATACTATACATATCTTTTCTATATTACAAATGAAGGTATGTAATACCAGGAGTTTCACTTCAGGTTTACCAGTACAGGTAGTATTCTTACTGCTTTCAGGATATACTGTCATGGTTGTATTGAATGGTAATTAGTAATGGAGATTTGATAAGGAATTCGGTAATGGCATATTGTGATAAGTAATGCAGAAGTAGTATTGTATGATAAGAAATGCAGGAACAGTGTGATACAATACGGTTAGGACGTAGATGTATGAACAAGTGAGAAAGAATAATAATGAAGGGGAATTATGTATATGAGTTGGGAGGTGTTGTGGATATTGGATTTGTTCTTCACTTGTTCCCTCATCTATAATGCAATACAATAAGCTTCTGCATGAATCTTGTTCTCTTTGGTGATTTCTGTTGAGTCTCTTGTTTGTGCTTGTAATTCCAATACCCCTGAGTTGGCTTTTACAATCCCTACAATCCACGTGGAATACCCTGCCATGACAAAAGAATGAGTTATAATCATTCTGCTGGTCGTATTCAGTTTATGTGCCATTGTGCTCACTGTTATGATTCCTTCTATTGTCAGTACCCTTGCACTGTTATAGGTAACAGGATTATACATTATCAGGTGCCTTCAAAGTGGGGTAACCTACAATCACACGATATTTGCTGGATCAGAATGGTACAAACACCATCCTTGAAGATCATCAAACATCTACAAGATATCACTTGATTCTGTTATCACAACCAACAAAATCAGATGAATTGTTATGCAGTCAACCACACCACTGATAAGAAATGAAGGGTGGTTACTGAATCAATACTATCTCAGCTCATGTCATCAAATATACGGAGATATCTGAAAGACTGTAGAAATGAAAGCCTATGAGTTTGCATTGTAGCTGACAAAGCCTTTGATATCACTCAAGATTCAAATAATACTATTCGCCTGAAGGCCAGAAGATCGAAAGGATATGATAGATCCAGACCATAGAAGTTTAAAGGACTGATGTCAGTTGGGATTCTATTTGTCTGAGTAGGAAATCTTAGTGGAAAGATACAGATAGTCTAGCAGAGGAGTGAAGGGTAGGTTATCCAAGAGAAGACATTGGTGTAGAGGATGATTAGGTAGAGTAGTTCATGAGAAAAGCCTAGATATAAGTAATTGTTAGAGTATGATACATGAGGTATAAAGACCTCTGGAATATCTGAGGGTAGAAGGGCAAGATTCTTAACAAGGAGAACAAGCCTTAACAATATAAACATTGAAAAGCCAAACATATTTGTTGTAACGCTGGAAGCGTCACCTCAGGTGTACCAGTACAAGTAGTATCTCTACTGCTTTCAGGACTTGCTCACGATGGAGATTATGAAGATCTGCTCAGGATGTAGAAGATACTAAGAAGATTCAAGACAAAGATGTTTGGGTTTCCAATGCGTATATCGTTAAGGATTGTTCTCCTCATCAAGAAGCTTGCACTTCTACCCTTCAGAGATTCCAGAGGTCTTTATACCTCTTTCCTCTCGCTCTAACAATTACTTCTATCTATGCTTTCCTCATGAGCTTCACTATCTAACCATCCTTCGCACAAATACCCTTTCCTGTCCTTCACCGCTCTGCCGGACCTTCCATATCTTTCCATTTAGATCTTCTACTCAGACGAATAAAGTCCCTACTGATATCAGTCCTTCGAACCTCAGTGGTTCGGATCTATTGTATCCTGTCGATGTCTGAACTTCTAGTCAAATGGTATCATTTCGATTGTTAGGGACATCAAGGCTTCGTCAGCTATGATGCAAACTCAGGTGCTTTTGTATCTACAGCCTTTCAGCTGTCTTCGCATTATCGGTGGCATGAGCTGGCAGCATATTGATCCAGTAATCATCCTTTGTTCCTTATCAATGATGTGGTTGCCTGTATAACAGCTCATCTGATTTTGTTGATTCTGATAACTGAATCGAGTGATATCTTGTGGATATTCAATGACGTGCAGGGATGGCACTTGTACCATCCTGATCCAGCAATCATCAAGTGATCGTAGGTGACCCCGCTTCGAGCATACCCACTGGTATGTAACATGTGAGGTGTAACATTTGCCTTGAATCTTCTTAGTGACTTTCACAACCTGAACGAATCTTGATAATCTCCATCACAAGCAAGATATGAAAGCAGTAGGGATACTACTTGTACTGGTAAAACTGGAGTAATACTCCCGGTGTTACATGTACCTTGTTCTGCAAAATATTCAAATCAGTTAGCACTGTTGAAGGACGATTAGCTGCACATAGCCTTTTGCGATACCTCTGCATCTCCTGACTTTGGCCATCTGGAGGACCCACTAATCCAGACGTATTTGGAAATCACTGACAATTTAGAAGTTAATACCTGCCCAGAATATGAATTACCACAGCCATATTAACTTCTTTGGTCTTGTTGATATATTCTGTCACATCACATTATCTGAACCTCTCAACAGCTTTCGGTAATGTCAACGCTATTATTTTCGAAACAGAAGAACCCCTCCAAGCCTGCTTTTTGTACGAACTGTCTCCTATTTCCCCATGAAATAGTTATTAGACAGAAGTAGCAGAACATGGAGGAGGTCTTCCAATGGACGATCTTGAATGAAACAACTTTTGAACCAAGTATTCCAAACTACATATCGACTGTTAAAACCATGAACTGTGCTACTGCAAACTCAACTGCATAACAACTTATTCCATAATAGAATCTTGATAGTCCCTTCCATGCTCACATCACTACACACAGAGAGTTCTAATTACGATTGGTAATCACCTATCCCAACAAGTGGAATTCGCGACACATCCTCACACAGAAATTCTAGACGAAATATTCTTCACACAATAAGACCTGGAAGATAATGTAGAATATTTAAGGCAAGTACCAACGATTAGATCTTTAATCAAGAGGTCTAGTTTTCAACTAATTGTTGCAGAATATTTGTATTATCATAACGATAAGAAATGACAGCTCATTCTATAGTAACTGTGTATAAGCCAAAATATAAGCTGCATTTGGTGTGATGAAAAGTGCTTAACATCTTGCTGAGACCTCTTTGTCGGTATCAGAGTACATTCGTATGACAACTGTATGGTCATCGGAAGATTCTTTCCAGGAGTCTGCTGGGATATTTGAGCTTATCTTCACATTTTACCATTCACAGATTCCTAACAACACAATGATAACACCGGGATCATCTACAGAAGGAGGAACCTGTAGTATCATCCTAACAGCGTTGATCCAAGCTCAAATTGGACAGCTGATTACTACAGGTCCAAGTGAGATTACAAGCTAGAAGTTATCACAATATGTCAGGAATATGTGGGATGTTTTTCACAGTATACTGTCAGTATTGTAAGGATAACAACAACTAGAAATCAAAACCTTGAGGGTACGATTGGAAGAAGCCATGGGAACATCAAACAACCTGCTCAAAGAAGGAAAGAAACACCAAGCTGAAATAGTTAGAATCGACAAAGAATTGGAATTGTTCAGAACGTTAATGGCCACAGAGAAAGCACCAGTTATAAGGGGTTGTTGGATGACACAAGTGGTATCATAGTTGTCTTTTGACCAAGTAGTATAGTATAATAACATACACTTTATTTCAAGAACTCGAATTATTACTTATGAAGTCAGAACTCCAAACTCTCAACACAATGATTTACAAGTAACAACCAACAGCCTGAAATAACAATTGACTACAAGAATCTGTGCGGACATCGATTTAGCTCAGTATCTCGAAGACACACAGGAACAAATACGATTAGAAGCTGTTGAAAGTTAAAACTATTGCAATCAGGTTGATTGGGATTTGGTGTTGTCAGAAGTTAGTAATGGAAATAGATGTGGGAGCGAGATCGTACATTTCTCAGAACAGGACAGAAATAAAACTCCAGGATTGGAAGACATAGATAGACAGAAAGATCATGGATCGATCTCAAACAATTATCGACGAATAGGGCAAGATTCGATATTCGTTAAATCGACTTGAAGGGGTAGTGCTGGAGTAGATCCAATCGTATAAATAAACAATGGGGTATGATAAGCTTACAAATCTGAAGACATTTGTGGAAATACTGAAGTTGGCTTTTGGAGAACAGGAGCAATGAGCCATAGCATAGAGAGAGCTAATGAAGCTATAATACAAAGATCAAGACATTTGCCAATACTATCCTGAGTTTCAGAGATACATTGCTGACATCAAATGGAACAAAGCAGTACAAAGACACGAGTTTGAGTCTGGATTATCTGATGAACTCAAAGATGTCTTACAATATTGTACCATGTCACACAACCTCATAAACTCCATCAAGTTATGCACAAAGGGGGACTCACAGATCAGAGTCAGAGTAGCAGAAAGATGATCAGGGAGATTTACAGCAGCTTCAGAGAAACAAGAGGTCACCACTTCTACACTTGAAACAGCACCAGCGAGAACCATACCAGGTTATCATGATCTGCCTCGTATGGATTTGTTGGCAGTCAAAGGAAAGAAGATTGTCCTGGAGAAATTAAAGAGGAGAAATGAAGGAGGATTATGTATGTACTGTGGAGATTCAAGGTATTTCACAGCATATTATCCAAAAAGGATGAAAGCAATGTCGGTACAGTTGGAGATACATTTGTTTACAGCAGATGTGGAACAGAATATGGGAAAAGAGAAGAAGACAGAGCAGGAGTTGGGAACGGTTTAGGCCAGTGCAATAATGATGGCTATTGTACTGGAAATGAATCTACTTTGTCAACAAATGTTAGTACTAGTTTTAGATAGTGTTGGCAACGAACCGCCCGGGGTTCGTACAATTGACGAACTGATTTGGTCCGTGCGAACCGGATCCTTGCCAAGCCTTTCGCCACAAACCCCACCATTTCGACCTACAACTGCGAACAAAAATAAGTAAGCGAGTTCTTGTCCGATCGGCTCGATTTTTAGTGCATCTTGTAGCTAACTTCTCCCGCTACAAGATGCGCTAGAAATCGAGCGGATCGGACAAGAACTCGCTTACCTATTATCGTGCGAAGATAGATGGTTCGCGAACCGGTTCGGACAAACCTCGGAACTTCGTCCAAATCTCGGATCGAATCCGGATCGAACCGCGCCCTGGTTCGATCCGTGACGAACCGATCCGCTTCGTTGCCAACACTAGTTTTAGATGTTTGAAGTTCGCTATATTGAGCATCGATATACGACAGTGTTCAATGGAAACCAAACGGCTCATTGTGAAATATTTGCTGATAATTCGAGATAACAGTATAATCACACACGCTCTAATAGACTGTGGAGCTACATAAATAGCATTTGTAGACAGAAATGTTGTTTGTGTAAGGATCTAAGTCCTTGTATGGATAGATATGTGTAGATACGATTGCAAATGGGAATAAGTGATAGAGATATCTATTGTAAGTAATGTAGGTAAGATAATCACTATCATGTCAAAAGTACTTCGTGAGGTGATTATAAATGAAGGGTGCTAAACAGGTCACAACTGCCAAGGGCACTTAGGAGACCAAGTGCGCTTGCGAGCCATGTGTACTTACGAGGCCAAGTACACCTGCGAGACAAGTGTACTTACAAGGCCAAGTGTACCTGCGAACCAAGTGTACATACGAGGCCAAGTGTACCTGACACTACCATTATATCATCCCTCTCTTTATCGGCACACATCCTGCGCTGCTTAATATATTTATATACAGAAGAACAAAATTAGGTGCGTACACCTTCGTACACATGCATAAGTCCCACGACCACATTAGTGCCATTATGGCGGCCTCACAGAGGTTCCAATATACGGGAAAACTCCACTTCCAGTAGCAATGGTAAACGCCTTGCCAACGCCATTTATACAGGACCGAGATCCATAATAAACGAGGAGAAAAAAGAGGAGAGAAGGAATCGTCCAATTGACTCTGGATCCTGCAAGTCCACCTCTGAACTATCCGCAGAGATGACATCGATTATGGCCATGGCTTCATTGGGTGCTATCGATGGAACTTGTCAACTTGTTCTTGAGTATTGTTGAGGTTCTCTGCATGCTCCCAGCGCGTGCGTAGGTAGGTGTAACTGGCCCAGTGAATGAGATAGTGGATCTTCCCGTAGTGCCGCTTGGTATCCAGAATATGATCGACCTCGCACTCATCTGTAACATTGACAATCTGTAATGGCGGTACCAGGTGCACTTGATCTCGTAAGTGCACCTATGCTCGTAAGTGTGCTTGGCCCTTGTAAGTACACTTGGCTCGCAGGCATACTTGGTCCTTGTAAGTACACTTGGCTCGCAAGCACACTTGGACTTGTAAGTGCACTTGGCTGCTAAGGTCGGCTAAGTGCACTTCATATATAATTACCTCGCGAAGTGCTTTTGGTATGATAGAGATTATTTTACCTACATGCCTTACAATTGATATCTTTAACACTTATTCCCGTTTGCAACCGTATCTATAAGTATGTATCCATACGAGCACGCACGTCCTTACACAATCGTCGGTTGTGATTCCGATAGCAGCTGGCCGATGGCAAACGATGAGTACTTATCAAGCATGGAGACATGAAATAAGTTGGCTATACGTTTCGCCTTTGGCAAGTCTAATTTGAAAGCATTCTTATTGAAGACTTTACTTACCGTGTACGGTCCCACTGGCGTGTAATCAAACTTCTTGGAAACTTTCACCGTTGTGATATTTCGAGTTGAGAGCCAGACGTTATCTCTGATCTCGAACGTCATTTCTTTGCCTCTGGCGTACTGTGTCTGGTGGGCTTTGGCTTCTAGTAGGTGTTCCCAGAGGGTACGGTGTGTCTCCTCGAGGACGATGGCTATGGAGTCTGCTTGGGATTTCGACCTCAAATGGACTAGATTCTTGGATGCCTTGAACTGCATCGTTGGGTGGTAGTTGTAGTTGGCCCAAAAGGGGATCATGTTTGTCGAAGCATGCACAGCATTGTTGTAGGCGAATTCTGTCAATAGTAAGAACTCCACTCAGTTATGCTGCTCATAGTTGCAGAAGCATCGGAGATACTGCTTCAACATCTAATTCTGCCACTCCATCTGGCCATCCGTCTGTGGATGAAATGCAGTCTTCAGTCTGTAATCCATATTCATGTGACTGCAGAACCTCACCCAGAATTGGCTCGTGAACTGGATGCCCTAATCGGTGATGATACTGTCAGTGATGCCACGCTTGCAGATCACATGCTGAAAGAAGAACCTGGCCAGCTCTGGTCAGTCAATATCCTTTCTGCAGGAAAGGTAGCTCGCCATTTTTGTCAGTCGATCAACGATGACTAGGATCTCCATGTATCCAGATGCAGTCGATTCTGGCAAATCTGTGACCAAGTCCATAGTGATACCTTCCCAGGGTCGTGATAGTGATTGCAATAGCATGATAATTCTGTGGCAGGCATGCTGCAGGGCCTTAATTCAGTGACATACTTCGCAGCTGCTGACGTACTTCTATATGTTTGTGTTTATTGCGGGCCAAAAGAAATCCCTAGAAACTAACTCAGAAGTTTTAAGAGCTCCAAAGTGACCAGACTCAGAGTTGTCATGAAAGAGACTTATCACTTTAGCACGGGGAGCATCGTCCGCAGGGACATATATTCTCCCTTCCTAGGTCAGATCTCCAGTGATGATGTTCTATTTGTTCTTGTCTTTGGCTTTGTCTATGTCTTTGGCTTTGGCTTTGTCGATTGGATTATTGACTAGCTTGCTCAAGACATCGACTGGCAAAGGGTCAGTAGCCCGGGTATTCTTTATCGCCGGTGGGAGGTCATCGTTAGGTTCATCTATCAGGGTCGCAAAGAGCCGTGCAACAGGCTTCTCCCAGCCAATTTCATAATTGGACTGTCTTGACTCTGAACCGGACATCGGTATGGTTCTTGGTACCTTCCAAGTGTTTGAAGCTGAGGTTGTACAACAAGAGAATTTCCGACCACCTAGATTGTTGCCATGAGAACACTTTGGAAGTTTGGAAATACTCAAGGTTCTTGTGGTCACACTGCACTAAATTGTTGTGGTGGGTACCTTCCAGATAATATCACCATTGCTTGAAGATCTCAACGATGGTGAGAAGTTCTCGATCGTATGTGCATAAATTTGCTCGGTTGTAGAGTTCCTTTGAGAGTAACAATTAACTGGCTGAAGGGTTCCGTAGCCATCATACTGGTTCAGGATGCTTGCAATCACAAAGCAGCTCACATCTGTCTCAGGAACAATTAGTTTTGTAGGGTTGAATCGGTGCTGTGGTGAAGGCCTTAGTTTCCACAGAGCCAGCTATACTTCCCGAGACCATTCCAATTTCGACCAGATCGGCTGCAATCAATTTGATGGTTTTTAGACTTACTGCTCTTGCTCTGCCCATTAGATCTTAGTAATTCCATTATCGGAAAGGTCACCTTGGCATATTTTCGGATTAATCTGCAGTAGAAGCTTGTGTATCTGAGGAGGACGTGGACATTCTGTACCGACTTGGAAGTTGGCCAATCCTCAATCATCACAATTAGATCCATTTCCATGTTGACACCATTGGCACAGATGACGAAGCCGAGGAAGCCGACCTCCGAGACCCCAAATTGACACTTCTCTGCCTTTCAATACAGGTCGAACTCATGCAGTTCTTGAAGTACCTTCCACACGTGTCGTCATGCTCCTTCTCATTGGTGAATTTGATCAGGATGTCATTGAGGTAATACACAGCAAAGTCATCAATCTAAAACTGCAGGCAATCGTCTATGTAAGTCTCAAAAGTAGTCGCTATGTTTGGCAGGCCGATTGGCATGACCTTGTACTCGAACTGACCGTATTGGATTTGGCAAGCCATCTTGTACTCGTCACCTTCCTTAACATCAGCCAAAACTAATTTGCTTACCGAGACAGTACGGTACGGTCGATACCGTTCTGAACGTTCGAAGCGTCACTGAAACCTGACCCCGTGCTGCCACCCTCACCATACAAAATTCGTACTCCAAGCATTTCAAATAGTCGTCGCCAAGTTGGCAACTCACGTAACAACACTCATTGTCAATTGTTAAGGTTCTCGCTTAAGATTTAGTTCCCACTTATCCTGATCTCATGATAATATCCCATATTATTGTACACGATGCCATATTTCGTCATCAGAGCTGCACATTTCGCACTGCTATGTCTAATATTTACTAATATACAAATTTCTTCCACGTATAAAAGTGATCGACTTATACAATATGCACAACGACAATTTCAAGTGTCCTATCTACTCATACAATAAATTGAACGCATCAAAGTCAATAGTATTATTTAAAAACCATCAACTATTATCTGGATCAGAAGAAAATGGAAGCATATGGGCTGCACACTGAATCATGTGTAAAGGGATGACATACCTCGATCCAACGCCAAAAAGGGGTTTTCGATGATAACTACCGTCCTCCAAAGGTAATGTAGGTGTCTGATCTCACTGCTCAACAATCACCATTCCCGGAACCTTGCGCATTGGGCCTGCAACCATTGTGGTGACAAGGGCCAAAAGTGATCGTTGATTTGACTCCATATCCTCAATGACGAAAAGACATCGTAATCTCACTGGAATTCATCCTCTAGTCGACTTGAACTGTCCCTGCGTTCCATCCCAGAGTAAAACTGTATTATTTCGGGGAGGCTTATTCTTCCTCCATTGGTTGGTTCCAGTGCATCGTACAATGTGAATCGTCTGCTTGTCGCCTTGAAATGATGTCACTGGAATGGCTGTGGAATCATAACGACTGTATTTTGCGTTTTGTAGAGGACGAAATTCTTTGTTGTTATCGACATATGCGGTGTAGTTACCATATCTTTTGAAACACCATGCGATGTGATTTTGAAGTTCCCCTTTTGGCATTCCACACCAGAATGAGAGGTTTGCTAGAGACTTGATTCCTGGCTGGTGATTTTTCATCATTCGAATTGCTGGAGACGTGGGAAATAGATTTTGGTTTTCATGACGATGTTTTTCGGCGTTGAGATTTAGATCTTTGAATTGGAACACCTCGTTCCAGGCTTTCGTGCGCAAAATCTGGAAAGATGGCTCATGGCGGTTTGATTGTCGGTACGCAGCTTTCAAGTCCATCATCGACCTTTCCGGTAGTTCAGAGCTTACATTTGATAATTGCCCTAGCTGACGTATGTGATCTGAAAAGTGGTTCAACAGATGCATCTTGACAAAGTTGAAGTCAGACTCATCACTCAAGTGCGACGATATTTCTGAATCGATTTGAATTTCGTCCTCGTTGATGCGATGACATTTTGCCGCAGCGGAAAGACGTGACCGTGCAGGATCATTATCGCGCTCATGTTGCATATCGATGGCGAGCTGCTTTCGCAGAGCTTCGGCAACCTTCTTGGTTGACTTTTTGGCACGAAAACGACTAAAGACGTCTTTGTGACGATGAAATTCACTGAGATAGTCTTCCATACATTTGATTGTCGCATCGGTATGGTTGTGATACTGAGTCATAAGGTGAAAGTAGATGAGGTTTCTGACACAGAGCATGGCGGATTTGAATGACCTTGCTGCTCCGAAGAAGGATCGAAAAGCGTCGTCGCGATAATGGGAACAATAACACGGCCTAATGCTTTCATCTCTTTGCCACTCCATTGTGTCACGGCTGTGTAGGGCTTATTGAATCGTGCAAATCCTGGATAATAAGGCATTATTGCCCAAAGATCATTGAATCGGTCAATTCGTTTGTGAAACTCCAAAAATGGCCCTATCCACTCCATCAAATGCTTAAGAATACCGAGATAGATAGTGTGTAAAACATCAGGAACGATCAATGTATGCAAAGAAACGCATTTCATATTCCAAAAGACGCCTTCCGTCGTCGC
>MU122147.1:409141-445326 GCA_014904905.1 Wilcoxina mikolae CBS 423.85 | reverse complement strand
TACAATGACCAGGGAGTACACGAGGAGGAGTACCTGTCGTATGTCCCTGAAGAGCTTGCTGATGTTTCCGACAACACATTTCGTCGTATGACCGCCGAAGTTGAAACTGCGCAATCTTCACTCCTACCAAGTCGCGTGCGACATGATATCATCTCCAGTACTGTTGATGTCAGCGGCACCAGCAACACCAACACCAACAACATCAACGACAATTGCAATGACGATTTCAATGTTGGGGACACCGAAAAAGTTTGTTCAGAGGATTATGGGAGCTTTGACTTCAATATATCTGTCCTCAATGACTGTTGAGAGAGCGAGTGTGGGTATCTGATGGAGGGAATATACATAATGGAGAGGCGACACTTATGTTGGTCTTCGCGATATCTTTTTTTGGTTCTTAAGATCGTTGTATTTCTTTTTCACAATCATTGTACGGACACTTGTAATCTTTAGTATCGTAATTGTCATCGGTCAGTAAGCACTATATAAAATTAAGGGTTTACTGAAAACATATTTGCGACGACCATTTGTGATGTCAACTTGTGATAATTAACAACAATTATTATCATGAGAATAGATACTAACTTAAATCAAATGAACAGCCTTATCAATTTGAGTAAGTTGAGGAAGACTACTATCGTGAGTCTGGAAAATTAAGAGAGCGTAAGGGATGGCCATACAAAGTAAAAGGGGTTTGAATAAAGCCAATGAAGGCGTATTTCAAACATCTCGACGACGAAGACAAGACAATGGTTTTTCGCCTCAAATGGGGTCATGACCCCATTTGAGCCCATGGTATTTGACTTCACCAAAGTATTGACGAAAGTGGCATGGAGAGTTCGCGGAAATAAAAGCACAACTGGAGCTCGTTCATTAAAGAATACCAAAAGCTTCAGAACGTCGTCGCTACGATGCAACTCGAAGGCCCATTCTCGCCAACGCCCACATTGTGTTTCGGCCTTCATGGGTGCAGCACGTTGAATAAGCTTAATCAACAAAAATCTGTTTTTGCTGATGAATAAGAATAAGGTGATAGGCTCTGCGAAGGTCAAGTTTCATGAATATCCTTGCACTGCCAACATGGTCAAGCATCTCCAAGATCGATGGAATGTGATACCGATTCTTGATTGTACCCTTGTTAGGAGCTCTGTTGTCTACACTAAGTCTCAAGCCACAGTCCTTCTTCTTGTTTGCAAAAAGTATTGGGGCCACCGCTGGTGATGATTACCACTGGATAAAATTATTGGCCAGGTTTGTTTCGATGTAGGCCTTTAAAGTTTTTAACTTAACCTCTGACAGGTTATAGATACGCCCATATGGCAGCTTGTACCCGGGTTCCGAGTCGATTACAAGGTCAATCGTCTGGTGGGGTGGCAGCATCTCTGCCTTGGCCTTACTAAAGACCTCCACGAACTCCTGATACTTTGCGCAGATATGGCTGCCATCATCTGTAGGCATCATTTCAGAGGCCATAGCTCCATCTATAGTCGTTAGCTTGTGTTATCAACTTCGTCTGATGGAGGGTAGGAATTCCCAGGAGTAGCGGTATCAGCCAGCCCTACACAATGATGCATGACCGTAGCATGCCTCCTCCCTTCGTGACTAGGCGAGCCTGCAGTGGTCATTCAACTACCATCAAAGTAACTCTTCTGCGGCCACTACTCCTGCTCGCTTGTTCAGCTCTAGATCCTCCTCTCACCTTTGGTGATGCCTTCCATGGAAGCTCCCAGCAATTCTGTGCAATCGCCAATGTGAATGGCGAATACCAAGAGAACCTCATCGCTAGCTAAGAGACTCTCGAATGCGGTGGGTCCTAGGAGATGTATCCCAAGAGACTGAATTACTTTACCGACCTGCTGTGAGTGTAGCTTGACAGATACCTGTGGAAGTTTTGATGTCACCTAGATGGTGGCTGCCGCTGCACTTGCATCGCTATCTGGAGTCCGCAGAGATAGAAGTATACCGGATATTCAGTAGACCTCAGGGTTTCTAGCCTTGAACAAAGGCAAGCCTAGAACCAGGTCATATGCCATGAGTACAACCAGCATCTCCGGTTCGTCAACCTGAGCCAAGTGCTCAGAATATTGGACCAAAAATCTCGTCTTTCGGCTGTCTTTCGCTGACATCATCAATTTGCTGTTGAGACACTGCCTAGCTTTCAATGCTGGATCATGTTGTAGTCCGAGGCACCTGATGAACCTCAGGGACAAAAAAGATACTCGTCACACCACAGACAAATATAGTCTGAATGCACTGCATCTTGCCGTATCAATCTCATATGAGTATTTCGTGAACAATGTCTTATGAATCCGACTTTTCTATACCACATACGTATTGACTTGAAAACAGAACCCTGGGGGGCTCAAGGATAACTCTCGATTTGACAGTGATTTGGTAAGGCTTGATCTCATCTATCGTTGCCGACAACGATCTCATTCCCAACCTCTCTAGCCCTAACTACTCTTTGTCCAGCCTCTCCTGCCGGACTAGATATCGGAAGAGATATGCGAGTCTTTTGACTGTTGAGTGTCGAACAACTGTAGGCGCTTCACTTGGTGATGTCCACTGCTGCTGCTGCCGCCGCTGCCACCACTGGCGTTGCGGCTATCACCATGGTTGAAGCTGTAACACCGGGAGTGTCACTTCAGGTTTACCAGTACAAGTAGTATCCTTACTGCTTTCAGGACTTGCTTGTGATGGAAGTTATGAAGATTTGCTCAGGATGTGAAAGTCACTAAAGATAAAGATTCAAGACAAAGATATTTGGCTTTCCAATACGTATATTGTTAAGGCTTGTTCTCCTCATCAAGAAGCTTGCCCTTCAACCCTCAGAGATTCTAGAGGTCTTTATACCTCTATCCTCTCGCTCTAACAATTACTTCTATCTACGCTTTTCTCATGTGCTTCTCTACCTAACCTTCCCTTCGCTCCAATACCCTTCCTGCCCTTCACTGCTCCTTCGGACCTTCCACATCTTTCTGCTTAGATCTCTAACTCAGACGAATAGAACCCCTACTGACATCAGTCCTTCGGACTTTTGTGGTCCGGACCTATCGTATCCTTTGGATCTCTTTGCTTCCAGGCGAATCGTATCCTTTCAATCGTGAGGGACATCAGAGGCTTCGTCAGCTATGCTGCAAACCCAGGTGCTTTCGTATATACAGCCTCTCAGCAGTCTTTGGATTATCAATGGCATGAGCTGGCAGAGTATCGTCCCAATAAACACCCTTTATTGTTTATCAGTGGTGTGGTTGACTGCATGACAGCTCATCTGATTCCGTTGGTTGCGAGTGATATCCTATGTAGTTTCGATGACATGAAGGGATGGCGCTTGTACTATCCCAATGCTGCTATCGTCGAGTGTTCGTTGGTGATCCCGCTCCGATGGCCTTTGGTGATGTATAGCTTGTGAAGTGTAACGCTACCTCCTCCCTTACAGAGTTCGTCTCTGAACGATCATACTAATCTGCTCTTCGTTGCTTTGGTAAAAATGACCTCTTGTGCCCAAAATCCAAAGTCCTCCCTTTCCTTCTTGGTAGAATATGACCCGTTGTGCTCAAAAACCAATTCCATTTCCTAGGTGTCTTGCGTGCCGTTATAAACCCTTCGTGGGGAAAAGGTACAAGCGCAACCTCTTATCCTTAGCCACCTGAGGGTTCCGCTTATGATAGTCCTTCAACAACCTCTTATCATCGAAGTTCTCATAAGGTTCCTCAGTTCAATCTGTTTCGTCTGGATACTCTTTCCATTTAACCAGATATAACACCTTCTTTCGATCCTTGCTATACTGGCTGCCCATGATCTCCTCAACCTCATAACCTGTTTGTAGGCATAGCCATCCACATTGTAGCCTAGTTCGTTTTCTTTGCTGGTAGTGAGTTCTGGAGCAGGTCCGATTGGAATGTTGGCCGTTCGATAGGGTTCAATGAGAGAGACATGGAAAGCATTATGGATTCGCCAACGCTTAGGAAATTCAAGCGTGACTGCCGTGGGCGAAAGTACCTTTGGCACCTTAAAAGGACCATATAGCTTCGCATCTAGCTTTCTAGATGGACGTCTGGTCTTGAGGTGTTTTACATTTAGTATAACTAGATTACCAACCGAATGCTTCAGAGGTTCCTTAGCACGTTTATCATGGTACTTCCCCATTTTCTCTTGTGCCTTTTCTAAACCATTTTGATATAGGTCATGAACGCTTGACATGCAATGAACATAGTTCCTTGATGTTGGGTTCTTTGCTTCCGCTTCAATGGGCAAATTGGTTCGAGGATCGAACCCATAATTCGCAAAGAAAGGTGACATACCAGTTGCGGTGGTGAGTGAGTTGTTGTAGGCATACTCTGCCATTGGCAACATCTCAGACCAGTTATCTTGTTCATAGTTGCGGTAGTTTCGTAGATAACACTCCAACGTTTGGTTTGCTCTTTCCGTTTGACCATCAGTCTGTGGATGAAATGGTGAAGACATTTTCAATTGAATATCAAGGGCTTCGACCAAAGAGGACCAAAATGCTGTGGTGAATCGAGAATCTCTGTCTGATACTATGTTCGATGGTAGACCATAAAATCTCCTTACTTCTTTCAGGAAGATCTTAACCAGGTCTGTGGCTTTCTTTTCGCCATCTTTCACCGGTATGAAGTGTGCCATCTTTGTGAATCTGTCAACGATAACCCAGACCGATGAACAGCCTTCAGACACAGGCGGATCGATGATGAAATTCTTAGAGATTGAATCTCATGGACGGTACGCTAATTCGAGCGGTTGTAGAAGTCCGTAGTGAGCGTGACATGCTGCTTTGTTCTTCTGGCATTCAGGATATGAGCGGACATAGTCCTCGATGAACCTTTCCATCTCTGGCCAAAAGAAGTTCCTTCAGACCAGCTCAATTGTCTTGTCCTGTCCCATATATCCTGCCACCTTCGAATCATGTTCTGCTTCGAGTATCTGTTTTCGTAACTGCAGATCGTTTGGGATCCACAGCCTGCCTGTATAATAATGGGCTTCATTTTCGAACGAGATGTCAGGGCTTGGACTTCCTTCCATTGCTCTAACATACTCTTCCTGCCATGCAGCATCCTTATTTGCAGTGCTTATCACTGCTTCTAATTACCAAGAATAGAACTGGACTACTGGGATTGACCTCAACTTAGCAGAAGAAATCATTATCCGTTCGCCTCGTAGCTTTGCTGCTGTCACCTGGACCGTTTCCCCTTCAGATGTTACTAACTGATCAGGTCTTAAAACGCGGTGTATTGGTTGATTTTCGTTTTCTTCGAAACTATCTCCCCCCTTTTTAGGGTGGTACTCCGAATGTCTAGATAATGCATCAGGTTTCCCATTTGCACTGCCTGGTCTGTAGAATATCTTGAAATCATAACCAGCTAGTTCCTGTGCCCCACGGGCTTGTCTTCGATTCAGTATCTTAGTAGTGGTGAAGTACTCAAGATTCTTGTGATCGGTAAATACACTGATTTGATGGGCTGCACCTTCGAGATAATGTCTCCACTCTTTAAAGGCAGATACTATTGCTAGCATCACCTTATCATGGATCTCATAGTTAATCTCTGCCTTATCCATCTGTTGAGAGTGGTAGGCTACAGGATGTGATCGTCCATCAATTACTTGGGAAAGGACCGTACCGATAGCGAAGTCGCTAGCATCAGTCTCAATCACCACAGGATGCTCTGGTTCAAAGTTGCGAAGGATTGGTGCCTCAGTAAAACACTTTTTTAACAAGTCGAAAGCCTGTTGACAGGGTGGGTTTGCCTTCCAATTGAACCGTTCACCAGTTTGTTTGGTTAGGTCTGTCAATAGTCTGCAGACACTCGAAAAGTCCTTAATGAAGCATCGGTAAAAATTGGCAAATCCTAAGAATGACTGAACGTCTTTGACTGAGTCTGGCGTTTCCCATTTCAGGATAGTATCAACCTTGTCCTCTGCCATACTGACACCTTCTCCCGATATAATATAACCAAGGAATTCAACTTGTTTCTGATGCCACTCGCACTTATCTGGTGTTATAGCCAAGTTGTTTTCCTGTAATCTACAAAGGACTTCTCTTGTTTATCGTACATGTTCTTCTTTGTCTTTGGTATAGATGAGGATATCATCTATATAAACCACAACTCCATGATCGATGAGATCTCTCAGGATCCCGTTCATCATATCTTGGAATGAGACTGGCGTATTTGCCGATCCAAAGGGCATAACCAAATATTCATAGTGTCCATATCTTGTACGAAATGCTGTTTTCCACTCGTCACCAGGCTTTATTCGAATGAGATTATAACCAGCCTTTAGGTCAATCTTTGTAAAGAGCTTGGAGCCAGTAACTATGTCCCTAAGTTCGTTCATAAGTGGCAAAGGGTACCGATTCATAATCGTGACGCGGTTGAGTCCTCTGTAATCCACACACAACCTTAAACTCCTTCCATGAGGCTTTGGGACGAAGAGTATTGGTACTCCAGCTGGCGACTTGCTTGGACGAATCTTGCCAGAATCAAGCATTTCCTTTAGATACTCTTTAAGGACCAAAAGTTCTTTTTCAGAAAGAGCATAGATGGGACCCCATGGAGGTTGTTCCTCTTCTTTTAAGTATATTGCATGATCAAATGATCGATGTGGCGGTAGAGCGTTGGCCGTTTCTCCATTATAAACTGACTGAAAGTCTCGATAGTGCCATGGAATTCGCTCGACCCAATCGATTTCCATTTCGCTTGCTGCATTAATATACATAGACCCAATTACTCCAATCCATCGTGGATTAGTACCAAACTTGAGGATGCTATCGTCATATTCAGTTGAGAATAAGCTGACTGCTGCCTTTGTACAATGCTGATGACAATGCTTAGATGTGAATTGGAGCTTATCACCTTGTTCAGTGATTCCTCTGAGTGCTCCATGCTTGATGATCCACCAGTAAGGTAACATGATATCAGTTGCTAATTCCATAGGACCGATTTCGAAGGTTTCTTTGGTATAATGGCTTTCATACCGAAGAGTAACTGGAAAGGTATACTGCCATCCAGCTCTTTCTACAATCTCGCCATTGAAGTTCTCAACTGACTTTGGTTCTGTTCGAGAAACCAATGGGACACCATGAGTCTCGGCCCACTGCTTTGACATCATAGGTGTATCGCACCCTGTATCCAAAAGGATTCTTAATAGGACGTTCTTCTTGGCCTTGAATGATGCAAACATGCGTACTGTAGGTCGTGAACCAGTCTTTGGTTTTGGGGGTAATTGCTTTGCCTTCTTGAGTTGAGGTTGAGGTGCTTTGGCAGAGGCCTTGCATTTTCTGTCTTTTCGTGTAGAAACCATGTTGAACTGCCTTTCGATACAGTTCCAGCCGCAACAGGTTGTGGTTTTAGTAGTAGTTATATGCGTAGAGGCGTTTTTATTATTTCGATAATGTGGTAGTCATATGTTTGCACTTGGGTACTATATGACCAGCATACTTCGAGTACTGAACTCATCCTCAGGCACCCTTTTTATAGAAAGAAATCGTTTCTCATCAAAACTAAACTCAAGATATGACAGTCTGTGGGTATCTATATCCAGAAGAAAAGATAGCAATCCTAAACCTAAAAAACAGACATAAGAAACCCAGCGTCTTTCAATCGTCAATTTCCATACAATCAGAATCTACCTTACACAACCTCTTCGAGGGTGCGTGAGTTGCAGACGCTGTAATCCTGTTAGCCAAGCTCCTTGGTCAGACCTTCGAACTGGAGGCTGTAGTCTGCTGCTTCCGGACTTCCTCCTGATCCTTGGGTTTCTTGTTCTTCTTGCTAGATGAAGCATTGATGGGATTCTTACAAAAGAACCATCGATCATGCTCAGAGGATGCACAACGTTTGCATTCGTTGTGTTTGGCTCTTGCTTCTAGCAGACTTTCAAGAATAACCTTAAGGGCTTCGGCCTTATCAGTGTGAATAGGCTTCGGTCCCTTATTCTCAGTTCGAGGTTTCTTGGGGTCAGAACCTTTGTCTTTCTCTGGATTCTTTTCTTGGTTCTTGTCCTTCCCCTGGTGCTCATCTCTCTTCCGTTTGTTTCCCTTCTTGCCTTGGAAGTTGTCACGGTTCTGATGAGACCTATTCTTTTCTGCCAACCGATCTTCGTATGATACACCCACTTACCTCATTAACTCAATGAAGGCTGTGTCATCCTTGGGTGGTACTTCTGCAGTTGACATTCGATTCAAGATTTCTTCGTTCATTCCTTGTTTAAGGGAATGGATGTAAGAGGTTCCGCTGAGACATACTCGGAGGTTGAGGGTTTCCATCTTGGTCAGGAAGTCCTCAATATCTCCAGTGTACTTCAGATCATTCATCTTTCGCAAGGACTTCTCTTCCTCCTGCTTATCGACGAACCTTTCTTCCAACGTACTGGTAAAAGACATCCAGTTATCAACATGGAAGAACTTCTTCATGTCCTCTTCGCGGTTATCATACCAGGCTAGGGCCTTGTCTTCTAAGAGCCCTCCAATCCATATGATCGTGTCGATATCATTGTGGAATTCATCGCGGAAATACTGTAGATATCATTCCACTGATCGAATCCACCTTCGATAAATTTCCTTGGGATCCTTCTTATCCCTTTTGAAGACTGGAGGCATTTTCATTTTGCCTTTCTTGGAGGATCTTGCTGGTAGGCAAGGATTGGGAGGTGGTGTCTCATAGTCTGTGCCGCCAGAAGGAGGTAGGGGTATTTGACTTGGATTTAAACTTCCTGCATTACTTCCTCCGCTTCCGCCTCCTCCACCTCCTCTACCACCTCCACCTCCACCTCCGCCTCCACCTCCACCACTTCCTCTGCTTCCTCTACCACCACCTCCCCTTCCCTCCTCATCCTCAGAGCCAGAGAGGTCGGATTCCGAACCAGAACCTTCTGGTGGCAGTGGAGCTCCCTCAGGGTCCGGAGTAAGAGCCTCTTTGACCCAATATCCTTCTCCTTTGATACCTATACAGTAGCGGAGGTGGAACCCTTCATCGCTTGGTTTAATATCTCCTTCTTGATATCCGAGGATGGATCTTGCTAGAGATTGGATAGATTTCTTGGTGGTTTCGTCCGATAGCCTAGTCATATGGGTTCTTGTGAATTCCTGAAACTTTTTCTCCATGTCCCTTCGTGTCTTCCTTATATCGCTTTCTCTCGGCTTCTTCTCAACGTTAGCCTTCTTCTTGAGTTCCGTTACTCTCTTAGCTTCTTCACTGGCTTTTCGTTTGATACTGGTAAGCTCTTCTGACTGAGTATGTACTTGGAGAGCGAGTGTCTCCTGGACTCTTTCCCTCTTTTCCAATGTGCCAGAGATTGAGGTCCACGCTGCTGATGAGGCCTGTATTTGCTTTCCAAGAGCAAGGTGTAGCTCCTCATATGCTTTGGAAGACTGTGCCTTTGCAATGGCAATTGCAGCACTAACATTGGCCGCAAATACCTGGGACTGGGTGACGATATCTGAGTAATGTTCTAGTTGCGCCCTCTGCAGGTTATCGATTCCTGAAGCCACACCATCATAGATTTCGTTTTGCCTAAACACTAGAGCTTTGGATGCTCTGACCAGCTCAGGCAATACTTCTGTGATCTTGATGTTGCTTCCTTGAGGCTGAGTAATCAATGCATCTATTCGGTTCAACTCTGCTTCGATGGTATTTATCAGAGAGACTACCCTATCAGGGATATCATTCCACACAATGGGTTGATAACGAATTACTTCTTTCCCTTTATCTCCTGCCATTACCAACACACTTTCCCTTCGTACCAACATCACTGCCTCCCCCATCATCGTGTCAGATCTGGCATCTGTCATTGCTCAAAGTATGACCCAGATTTGCCCTTGAAAGATCCTACTATAAAAACTTCGAGTTCCGAAGATGGGGACTAAATCGAGATTCCAATCAATAAGGAACCTAGCACCAGCTTGCTGTTTTAACTGTAACGAAGGTTCGTAGTCTGGTGTATGGGGCATTCACAGGTTTGAGAGGACGATGGTTCCAACCAGGGCTAGCAAGATGACTATCTTTAGGTATGCGAGGGATTGCTGCTTTCGGAGGTGTACGCGGTATAGTGCTTCGGTTTTCGATCGATGGATAGTGACGGCTAAAGCTAACTGGATGTAGTCCTCCTCTCGTACCAGCTCACAGTGATAGCTTCCCTTAGGGAGAGAGGTTCTTTCCCAGCTGGTATAGAGGTCGAAATCTTGTTCGTGATACCAGCACTCTCCCTGTGAGATGTGGCAGCCAATATCAAGAATATAAAAGTGCATAAGCGTCAAGAATCTTTGACCGCTTGCAGGGTAGAAAGATGGCTTCAACAGAAGTATTTCTTTGCTAACAATAAAATATAACACCGGGAGTGTCACTCCAGGTTTTCCAGTTCAAGTAGTATCCTTACTGCTTTCAGGACTTGCTTGCGATGGAAGTTATGAAGATTTGCTCAGGATGTGAAAGTCACTAATGGTTAAGATTCAAGACAAAGATGTTTGGCTTTCCAATGCGTATATTGTTAAGGCTTGTTCTCCTCGTCAAGAAGCTTGCCCTTCTACACTCGAAGATTCTAGAGGTCTTTATACCTCTATCCTCTCGCTCTAACAATTACTTCTATCTACGCTTTTCTCATGAGCTCCTCTACCTAACCTTCCCTTCGCTCCAATGCCCTTCCTGCCCTTCAGTGCTCTTTCAGACCTTTCGCATCTTTCTGCTCAGATCTCTAACTCAGACGAATAGAACCCCTACTGACATCTGTCCTTCGGACTTATGTGGTCCGGACCTATCGAATCCTTTCGATCTCTTTGCTTCCAGGGGAATGGTATCCTTTCGATCGTGAGGGACATCAGAGGCTTCGTCAGCTACGCTGCAAACGCAGGTGCTTTTGTATATTCAGCCTCTCAGCAGTCTTTGGATTATCGATGGCATGAGCTACCAGAGTATCGTCCCAATAAACACCCTTTATTGTTTATCAGTGGTGTGGTTGACTGCATGACAGCTCATCTGATTCCGTTGGTTGCGAGTGATATTCTATGTAGTTTCGATGACGTCCAGGGATGGCGCTTGTACCATCCCGATGCCGCTATCATCGAGTGTTCGTTGGTGACCCTGCTCCGATGGCCTTTGGTGATGTATACCTTGTGAGGTGTAACAGAAGCTCGATTCAGGCATATGAGCGACGCTGAAGATTGGTCACTGGCATTATTTATGGCCTTTGCTTCCACACTGTGTGTACGGCTTGTTAGCCCTTCTGCTTTCGAAGACCTTCTTTGAGACCCATGGTGCTGTGGTCAAATTGGGGCGAATGCAACTGGGCCTGTCATGCCTCCGAGGCTTATTGTTGGTCGACTTCTTGGTCGTCGCTTTGGAGATTGATGGTTGGTAACTTTGTTTCCCAGATGTTTAGGACAATTGAAGCTTCCTTTGTTGTTGCTGCTCCCCGCCGGGTCTCTTCCGGAGTGTATGAATACTGAGTCTGCAACTTGGTCAACAATTTCTTCGATTGTCTCGAACCTTCCACACACATTGGTCATCGGCCTGACCTTGCTTTTGATTGTGTCCTGGAGCCCTGTGCAGGACATGTTGTAGAGTATCTACTCATTCGTTTGTATGATCTATTTGGCCTGCCTCACAATTTGCTTTCACATGGTTCGCATAGACTCTAACTGGCTCATTGGGTAATTGGATGTATTCGTCCATCGCCTTTATCACTGCTCTCTTGCAGCGGACCGTATCTCCTTATATTCTGGTGATCTCTTGCACGCAGAGATCAACGTCCCCCAGACAGGAGTTGGAATCCCCACATAGATAGCTAGCCCGTTTCGGACGGATCCGTCCTTGCCGTCTGATGTTGTGTCATATCCGAGTGGTTGCTCTAGCTGTCGAGGAAAGAAACTGTGCATTTGACTTTATTGCATCCGCCACATGGAAACAAGTGCTTGTGTGACTGGAAATTGGAGCATAACATGTTACTACACTTGTCTAACTCCTTGGCTCCACCACAGTATCATATGGGCTCGACCATAATGACGATTGCAGGTTTCACACACACTATGGCTTCACATTGGGCGCATTCGGCGGCTCATTTCTGTTGTTCCAAAGCCAATCGTTCTCGCTCGGCCTTGTACCATCTGGCCTGCTGTTCGAATATCATCTTTAGCTACTTGTTTGGGGCCGACATTTCGCTAAGATGCTCATCGGTGATCATGAATCTGAAGCCATCTTTGTGATCATCACCATCAACTTCGTCTTTGCCGTCAACCTAATCTTTGTCATCAACGTGGTCTTCAACGTCCACATCATCATCGATCCTGACCTCTGATGAGGTCATCGCAGTGGACCTGGACCTGGTGATTTGACGTCTTTCATTCTTGGATGCAGAGGTTACGACCTGCAAGATTCCCTCACTGTTACGATTGTTACTGACACTTAATTGAGTTCTAGATGACTTCTTTGGGGGCATTGGGGCTGCAATTGTATGAAATTGACAAATCATCTATTTTGTGAACATGTCGCAACACTTCAAAAACTGGCAGTAAAGAAATCACTACACCCCATGAGCGAAACGTAACTGGTGACTGAAGAGAGATTATAGTTTAAGGACGTACATTCTTGTATGGATAGATATGTATAGATACGGTTGCAAATGGGAATAACTGATAGAGATATCAATTGTAAGTAATTTAGGTAAGATAATCACTACAATGTCAGAAGAACTTCGCGAGGTGATTATATATGAAGGGTGCTTATCTTGCCTCGGCTGCCAAGTGTACTGACAAGGCCAAGTGTGTCTGCGAGCCAAGTATACTTACAAGACGAAGTGTACCTGTGAGCCAAGTGTACTTAGGATGCCAAGTACACCTTGCACCGTCATTACAGTTTGCTACCATCAGTTGGAAGAAGACAAGTTAGGGAAAACAAGAGAGTTTGAAGTTATAGATAGATGACCTGTCAAATCGGTAATAATTACAAGAAAGGTCAAACCGAATCTCGGAATAAAGGGTTATCGGGAATTTCTACTGGTATGTATTTCAATATTAGGATACTCTTCTATCATTCTAGGACATTTATGGTTATAAATTCATGATATTACCATCAAGTTTCAAAACAGAATGATTGTATTCGAAAGCACCTACTGTCAGAAATATTGTCAACTACATTCGAATATAAGGATATTGAGGAATCATGTGAAAACAGTGCAAGATTCAGCAAGACCTAAACTCGACATATACATAGTAGCGACACCATCATTTATGATAATAACAACAAAGACATACTAAAAGTATACACCGTAATCTTATACGGTATCAACAAAGCTTTAGGAATAAAACAACTTTAACAGAAGCATCTGGAAGAAGTAATTCCGAAGGAGTATTATGAATTCCTACCATTATTCAATAAACTAGTCACAGAGCAACGACTACTATATCATCTATACAATTACAATATTATCTTGTACAAGGCCTTTACTCTACCGTTTGGACTAAACTACAGATTTGCTAGAGAGAAACTGCAAGTATTGAAGGAATAGATCCAGAGGAATGTTTGGAAGGTTATTTTTAAGTCGTCATTGTCACCCTGCAGAGCTCCATGATTGTTCGCACCTATGGCAGGTAGAGGTCAGCGGTTATGTATAGACTATCAAGTACTAAATGAAGAGTTGATTACGAACTGCTATCCATTACTATTGATTTATGAAATTCTGCTTTGGACATCAAAGGTATAGGCCAGTACTAAGCTGGATGTTCGTAATGCATACAAAATAATTATAATAGCTGATGGGGATGAGCGGAAAACAGTCTTCAAAGTACGTTACGGCTTGTTCGAGACTTTGGATATCCCCTTCAGTTTCACCAACTGACCAGCATTCTTCCAGAAATTCATCAATGATATGTTACCACCATTCTTAGATATATTCCATACAGCATTCGTTGACAATATCCTAATTTGCAGCAATAATATGAAAGAATACAAGCAACATATACAAGCAATTATGCAAGCCTTGAACGATGCAAGATTATATCTCAAAGCCAATAAATAGATATTTGACCAAGAAGAGGTTAAATATAGAGGATTGATCATATGTATAAACAGAGTTAGAATGGATCCTGAAAAGGTTCAAGTAGTCAAGAGTGGGAAGCACCTAGGAAGCTAAAAGAAGTTCAAATATTCTTAGAATTCTCCAACTTCTGATGAAGGTTTATATGTAATTGCAGTTCAGAGGTATAACGATTGACTAAACTAAAGAATAAACTGGTATCATTTCGCACAATAGCTGATCAGAAAAGATACTTCACAGAGTTGGAAGAGAGATTCTCAACCGCTCCAGTATTAGCAAATGTTGATTATGACAATGAGATAGTTTCAGAGACCGACAAATCTAGCTATGTATCAGTGGAAATTCTATCTCTATATGATGATCAGGGGGTATTATATCCTGTTGCCTTCATCTTGAAAAAGGATTCGCCAGCAGAAGAAAAGTATGAAATTTATGATCAGAAACCTGAAGTGATAGTCAAGAGCGTAGAATAGTGGCGACCAGAATACCAATTTTCCCTACATCCTATTACGATACTTACAGATGATCAGGACGTAGAATATGTTATGACGTCTAAGGTATTACATCGAACATAAATATAGTGGTCAGAGTTTTGATCGAGGCTCAAGTTCAAGATATTCTATCGACTAGGAAAGCAAGACCAGAAACCTGATGCATTGATAACAATATTAGGAGACATACCTCGGAAATAAGTTCAGAAAGAACCAAACAAATTGTGTTAAAGACCGGAAATCTCAACAATAAACTACAACAAAGCCTCATAGGTTCTGTCACAGAAGTAGTGAATATAGCATAAAACCTCACAACCCCAACGTAGTTATAGAATTGGATTCAAAACAGTTGTTAAGAGTGTCTCCATGGGAGCAGTGAAGGTCTATTCATACAAACAGTTCAAGTTAAGAAATTGTCAGACCAACAACAATTGCAAAAAAAAAATGAACATCACGACTCAGCAGCTGCTGGATATGCAGCACGAGAAACAAGTCATAACATTTTACCATAAAGTCATAAATGGCCAGCAATACAAAAGAATATTGATTACTACGTTCGAAATTGCCATGTATGTCTATCAGCAAAGCCAACAGTCATAAAGTTTATGGACTGTTGATATTGTTGGAAATTCCAGAGCAACTATGGAAAGGTCTGAGGATGAACTTTGTGGTTGGACTTCCAGAGTGTCAGGGTTATAATGCTATATTTGTAGAAGTGGATCGTTTAACCAATATGTGATATCTAGTACCATGCCGAAATGAGGTGGATGGTTCAATATGAGCAACAATATTTGTTCTAGAAGTTATCTGTATATACAAACTATCCGAAATGATAGTATTTGATCGATAAACTCAATTGGCTTCAGAGTCTTGGTGTCCTGTCTGGGAGAGACTCAAATAACTAGACCGTTAACAATAGTATTTCATCTTCAAACAAACCAACAAACAGAAAGAGTAAATATGATGATAGAGCAGTACTTAGTAGCATTCATTAATTATCAACAAGATGACTGAGTTCAGTGGCTACCAATGGCAGAGTTTGCTACAAACAGTAGCATGTGAGAGACAACAGAGTATTCACCATGTTTTGACAATTGAAGGTATGATTAAGAAATGACATTCAGGTAACATCCAGTACAGAACTTCAATGATACTCAGGAGGTCATTGCAGAGCAAGTAGCCAAATAGATGACAGAGCTGTTCAATAATTTACGATCCAATGTAATGGCGGTGCCAGGTGCACTTGGCCCTTCCAAGCGCACTTGGCTGCCAAGGCCGGGTAAGCGCCCTTCATATATAATCACCTCGCAAAGTGCTTTTGGCATGCTAGCGATTATCTTACCTACATACTGTACAATTGATATCTTTATCACTTATTCCCGTTTGCAACCGTATCTACGCATATCTATCCATACGAGGACGTACATCCTTACACTATAATCGCTTTTCAGTCACCAGATACGTTTCGCTCACGGGATTTCGTGATTACCCCTTTCGACGCGTCAGACCTACACCGAGAACTATCGTTAGATTGTCGATACAAGATAAGTAATCATCCAATTCAGTTGATTGACGGTAGTAGGGACGATTCCGAGATGATTTAGATGTCAATCAGTCCCGAGAGACGCGTCACCTGCCATGATAGATAGGCACCCATGGGAACTCGAAATGTCTCCATTCACGACCTACACCAAGTATCACCACTAGAACGATGAATCAGGATAAGTATACCTGTCAGTTGACTGCCGCAGAGATGATTGTGAAGTCAATTGGCCCCGAGTGTGGTGTCACCTACCTCACATGACGATTTCATGAATCACACCTTTTCGACGTGTCGTGACACATCCGAACGAGAAATCATACGGATTTGAGAGCTACCAATTGCAGAAGCAGAGAATCTTGATAAGTATACCCAATTGAGGCTGATGGTAGCAGAGACGATTCTGAGTTGATTCCAGAGGCCAATTGGCCAGAGACGCGTCAGCGACCAAGTCAGTCGAGGTCGATCACCATTCCACAAATTGGCTACCAATCGCGAGAGCGACGAGATCGGATAAGTTACCATCCACTTGAGTCAATTGACGATTACAGGAATGATTCCGGAGCCTAAGTGCCCCCGAGAGGCGCGTTACCGGCCGTACTCCAGAGATTCCCTCGAACTTCGTCCGACGAGCGCAATCGCATGTGAACTATCGAGACGAGTCAAATACAATCGACGGCAGTCAATCGAGTACGAAGTGTTGGCGAAGCCTTAATCGACGATACCCCTGAATGCGTCAATTAGTCGAAAATCATACCCAACGCAAAGTCGACAACGATAAACAAGTCGATAAGGCTACAATCACGCAACGCATAAACTAGCACATTCGTCGAGCGAAGTACGCCTACGCAGGATCAGCATTTCGCCAGCGGATTTACACACGGTCGAGACCTACAGACTCGAGAAGGCCGAATGCTACGAGAATCACCTCTTTTACGGAAGATCGAAGCGCGAGATCGCCGAACGATCGATCGATGCCACCAATGGCAATTACAATCACGATTACCCTTCGAGACTCCTTCGAGTTATCTACGTTACGGGTGCTATTAGGAGTTTTCAGTTACGCGTACAGAAGTCATGTGAGGTCGTAAATGGCCTCACGAGATTACACAATTGCATACAATTCGAACGAGCCACGGAGGCAGATAGAAGCCACGGCTCTATGGTTACGACTCCGAACGAGTTACCTAGGCAGTTATGATTATGAACATCATTCGTCTATTGACGGACAAAGTTTAAGATAGTGGAGCAGTGATCGCGGATCGTGCTACAACTCCGAACGGGAAGTATAAATCTCGAAGGTTCTAAAGTGGCTAGCAGATCGTTGTGAGGAGAGGAAGCCATCAGTGCCAACTCTATTCAATTTCTTCGAACAAGTCAATGAAACCATATCGCCAAACAAGCGAATACAGATATGTGTCCATACGATGGCATACGAAGCGGATTCCTAGGAATACAATGGAGATGATTTGGTTTTGATTTGTAGCCGGAAATCCGAGGTTCCATGCGGCGCTACCAGAGGATGGACCGTCTGAGCACTCTTCGGATACCAGCAGATCCCATATGTATATACAGTTTGAGGTTCAATTGATACTTGTCGTATCCCCAAGTGGGAATGGACGTTATTTGGTTGTCAGACAGTCCCAATCGGGTGAGGCAAGAACGTTATTTGGTTGTCAGACAGTCCCAATTGGGTGTGACAAGTACGTGATTCGCTGAGTGAGCTTAATTCGTACAAATGGTGGCAGCCGCAGTGGACGCACTGTGTGAGCTGGTGTTGGGGTGGTGTTGGCTCAGGTTCAGGAATCCTGACATCGATTGCCAACGCGGTCGACTTTTTGCCTCTGCGAACCCAGGGGTGAGCGGAAGTGGTGGCAGTGGACCGGGCAGACCAACCAGAATGCCTCGGTGAATGCACCAGGATCTACGGCTAGGGAGAAGACGTGTTCCGAAGGTGGCTGTACTCCGGATATTCAAATACTTGGAGCTACTGCCTTCGACGATCTATTGGCCAGAGGAGAGATCGTTGATGGACGTTCTTCGTAAGAGTGGGAGTTCGTACAGGGCTGCTGGGAGTGACCATGGAAAGCATCACCGATGGTGAGATAGGCACCAGGCGCTGGATGGGTGAGAAGGGAGCAGTGGTGGTAGTTGCGGCAGAAGAGTTACCAATAATGCGGAGCTTGAATGACTGCTACCGGCTTGCCGAGTCACGAAGGGAGTACCGGACGACGGGGGGTTTCCCATCGAGGACAACTCGTTAATGACAAGGCCTCCTGGATTCCGCAACATCTACCGCTCCATCTTTTGCACATACAATTGGCTAACACACATATTCAGCGGTTAAGGGGTCATACGAACCCGTACAGACGTTAGAGACGATATCTACCTACGATTAGACGCAATACCGGAACACGAAGCCATGTCAAAACATGATAGATACCCGCGGAAATGACGAAAAGGCACTCGGAAAGCTGAATGCATCGATAATGCTGCAGAGACTTTACAAGTCACATACGGTTATTGCAACGAATTGCATCCGAATCGATGAAAAGACGATCGAAATGATGGTCGACGAAACGACGATACCATGTCAAATGACGATCTGTCCACAAACAAACGGGCTGGAGACTGCAACAGTCACCACGATGCAATGAGGTATTCTTTTGGTGGTTATGATCGTACGAGCCTAATGCTCTGCAACGATTTGTGGGCAGCAGTGCTGCCATATGGATTACCGAAATAGCGTGGAATAAGATCGCGTGCTCACGAGCCGGATCCTGGATTTGGACTTAAGATCCCATGCCATATGGACGGATCGATGAGTGGGTATTTTCTTATAATGGATGTTATGTCACCGGATGCATTACGGAAGTGCGAAATCAAGAACTATCTTCCTCAGACTGGATGAGAAGAAGACGGTCGTGCAAAAGCCGATCTTAAGGTCAGTAAAGATGACCTTTATGGAGCTTACAGAGCTACAGAGGAGGCCACGAAATGTGGACTGTATGAGTGCAAATTTGCACGTTCCGAAACAAATAGGCGAGATGGCTGGATATGGATGAGATAAGTCTATTTACTTATATGGCGAGGCGAGGTTATGTTTGGAACTTTCCCCTTTTCTTAAGAAAGTCTTATTTTAGATGACAAGCTACGAGACTAGCATTTGAGTGCAGATGCGTACATATGCAAATGTAGGACGTACCGACGAAATCACCGGAATCAGGATCCCGGCTATGATCTAGAGATATTTACTTATCGAACCACGATGGCAATTGGAGGTATTAGAATCGACACGAGAATAGATACGAGGATCAGCATGGGAATTGGAGAGTCGTTGACAGAGCTCCGACCACAAAGAGGGGGATAACCGTACCGGATATTCAGAAATGACCCCTACTGGAAACGATTACGATGCCGAGGATTTATCATGGAAGCGAAGCCTACCGATGGGGCTACCAGCATACAGTCGAGATGGCTACCGGATCAGAGAAGGCTCAATCGAATGGCATACAGAATGACCGAGTCTACGAAGACGTCTATCGAGATGTCAATACCGAGCAGAGAAATCTATAAGACCATGGCAGTCGGCCTGGAGGAGATGCACCGAAATCTCTGAGGAAACCTGATGGAGGCCCAAACCCGTCAGACGAAATACGCCGGCGGCAAAGAGATGTTCGCGGTCGGAGATATGGATTATTGAGCAGCATGGAATGTGCACCTTATCAGAATGTGCATTCTTATCGGAATTGCACATCATCGGAATGTGCGGCATAATGGAAGCACACCTACGTTGGATTAGGAGGATGGGAGCAGAAGCTCCAGGTTACAAATACGTCGGAATAGGATTTGAGCTTAGGCTCCTGATCGGATATACGAAGCTGCGATGTGGGCTTCCAGGAGTTTCCAAGAGCGCAATCGCTCCGAATCACATGGTAACTATGACCTTGTACGGGATGCTTACGAATTAGATATATCAATGAACGAATATGCTCTGCAATTGGCCTTTATCTCCGAGAGCACCAAACGAAGCCATGACGATAATTGATTGACGTCGCTGCCGATAGTGGCGATTAACCGTATCGGGCTAGATTTAGGGTGTGTTCCCTACAACTAGGCTCGGGAGGGTTTAGCGTGTGAAAACCCACTACGTTCATGGATTCGAAAGACGAAGGTATGGGAACCAGTGAATGGATGCCTTGATGCACCGGAGCGGAAGCATACTAGGTTATTTTGTGAGTACGACCTAATGGCACACTTACGAGTTAGATACCGCAACTCAAATGAACATGTACGAATGCATATCGACATACGATGACTGCAATCGGTGGCCGAATGAGGCCGACACAGGTCAGCCAACAACCACTGGATCTGAGCAGAATGGCAGCGGAAAGTCGGATCCCGATTACCGATATACGAGTCAACTTGGAGCCAATCGATTAGAAACAAGATTGGGCTATCACCGATGAGGTCTACCGTGTGCTTGGATATACGAAAGCAGAGACATGGAAATCATACGAATTCGAGAAGCTCTCAAGAGTAGCAGCTATGACCAAGATAAGTACATCATGCAATTATGCAAGTTGACTGCTGCAGCGATACGATACTGGCCGCGATGGCCTTGCCCCTCAGATGACGTTCACGAACGCGTTCAACGAAAGAAATCGTATACGAGCGATCGATTTGGCCGAAGCCAATGGCACCACCATTTCGAGCACCACCCAGCCAGCACTATAGGGATCAATTATTTGGATTCGGAGATGGACTTGGAGGATTCAGGGTCAATTGGACGTTTCCTTCTCTTCTCTTCTCTTCTCTTTCATCACTTCGTTTCTTATGGATCTCGGCCCGGTATAAATGGTGTCGGCACGGGTTTTACCACAAACCACTGGAGGTGGATTTCCCCATGCACCGAATCCGCCGTGAGGTCGCCGCGATGGCACCGATCGGTCGCGGGACTTATGCAGATGTACGAAGGCGTACACACCTTATCTTGTCCTTCTTTATGTATATATATGTTGCAGCCCAGGGGGTCTGTTGATAAAGAGAGGGATGATGTAATAGCGGTGCCAGGTGCACTTGGCCCTTCCAAGCGAACTTGGCTCCCAAGTGCACTTGGTCCTCCCAAGCGCACTTGGCTGCCAAGGCCGGGTAAGCGCCCTTCATATATAATCACCTCGCGAAGTGCTTTTGGCGCGCTGGCGATTATCTTACCTACATACTGTACAATTGATATCTTTATCACTTATTCCCGTTTGCAACCGTATCTACGCATATCCATCCATATGAGGACGTACGTCCTTATATCCAAATTAAAAAAGTTTGAAGCAATTCAGTAGGAACAAGCCAATAAAAGTCGTCACGAAGGGCAAGATTTAAAAGTAGACAATTTCACATCGATGGACACAGGATACATTTTGACACAATGTTCTAGCAAGAATCTTGAATGCAAAACGAATGGAGCCATATCGAATTAACAAAGTAATTAGTTCATGAACTGATAGCCTGAATCTTCCATCAACCATTCATATTCATCTAGTCCAACACATCTCATGTCTAGTATTGGTAATGAAGCGGATCGGTTCGTGTCAGATCAAACCAAGCAGGAGTTCAATTCGGATTCAATCTTAGGTTCGACTCAAACCTCTAAATGAATCTCACAACCACGAACATAATTATTTCAATGAGTGTGTGTCTGATTGGCTTGATATTTTGTTCATCTTTTAGCACTTGACGTTAGCTACAAGATGAACTACACATCGAGGCGACCTGATAGGAATTTACTTACTTATTTGTGTTCAATATTATTGGCCGAAATAGAGGGGTTTGAGACGAATGTCTTGGCAGTGATTCAGTTAGCTTGAAATAAATCAGTTCGAAAATGATACAAAGATGTGGTGTTGGCAACGAAGTGGATTGGTTCATGGTGGATCGATCTGAACAGGAGTTCAGAGCGGATTCAGTCTGAGGTTTGCTGAGGTATTGAGGTTCAATGTAAGGATGTACGTCCTCGTATGAATGGATAGGCGTAGATACGGTTGCAAATGGGAATATGTGTTAAAGATATCAATTAAACAGTATGTACGTAAGATAATCGCTAGCGTTCCAAAAGCACTTCGCGAGGTGATTATATATGAAGGGACCTTACCCGGCCTCAGCAGCCAAGTACACTTGCGAGGGCCAAGTGTGCTTGGGAGCCCAAGTGCATCTGGCACCGCCATTACATCATCCCCCTGTTTATCAGCAGACCCTCTGGGCTGCAACATATATAAACATAAAGAAGGACGAGGTTAGGTGCATATGCCTTTGTACGTCTGCATATGTCCCACGACTGATCGGTGACATCATGGCGACCTCATGGCGGATTCGGTGCACTTGGAAACCCACTTCCAGTGGTAGGTGGTAAAATCCGTGCCGATGCCATTTATACCGGGCCGAGATCCATTAGACATGAAGAGAAAAAAGAGAAGAGAAGGAAACGTCCAATTGATCCTGAACTCTCCAAGTCCATCTCCTAGTCGATGCCGCTCCAGCAGCGGACCTCTTTACAAGCCCACTTGTTCCAATCGAAGCCACTCCTGCAGGCTTGCAAGTCCATGGTTCCGAATATCGAAGTAGACCTCCAGTTTCTCCGAATCCAAGCAATTGATTCCCATAGTGCTAGCTCGGTGGTGCTTGAATCGGTAAATGCTATTGGCAGTCTTGTGGGTATCATTCGGCATCGTTATATCGTAATTGACAGATGATGTACCATCTTCGACTTCCGACTAATTGATCGATCGTATACGATTTCTTTTGTTGAACGCGTTCGTCAACGTCATCTGAGGGGCAAGGCCATCGCGGTCGGTAACGCATCGCTACAGCAGTCAACTAGCATAATTGCACAATGTACTTAACTTGATCATAGCTGCTCTTGAGAGCTCTCGAATTCGTATGATTTCCATGTCTCTGTGCTTTCGTATATCCAAGCACACGACAGACCTCATCGGTGATAGCCTCTGCTCTCGGCATTGATCATATGCATCTCACCGATTGGTTCCAGATTGACTCGTATATCGGTTATTGGGATTCGACTTTCCGTTGCTATTCTGCTTCAGATTCAGCGGTGGTTGACTTGTGTCAGCCTCGTTCGGCCCTCGATTGCAGTCATATAGGTAACCAAGTATACTTCCGCTCCAGGTCCATCAAGGCAGTCATTCTCCATGCCCTAAAATCTAGCCTGATACAGATAATCACGACTATCTGCAGGGACGTCAATCGATTATCGTCATGGCTTTGTTTGGTACTCTCGGAGATAAGTCCAATTACAGGGCATATTCGTTCATTGATATATCTAATTCGTAAGCAACCCTCGTACAAGGTCATAGTCACCATGTAATTCGGTGCGTCCGGGCTCTCGGCTCTGAAGCTCTACGTGGTAGCCTTCTCATACGTCGATTAAGGATTGCAGCCGATTGTGCATTTGATGTGTTCGGTGGTGCTTCCGGCGATTCGCAGCTGCTGACGTACTTCCTTATGTATGCGTTTATCGTATGCCAATGGAAATTCCTAGAGACTAACACAGCAGTTTTAAGAGCTTCAAAGTGACCGGACTCAGGGTTGTCATGAAAGAGACGTATCACTTTACCGCGGAGACTATCGTCCGCAGGGACATATATCCTCCCCTCGTAGGTCAAAACTCCAGCGACGATACTCCATTGGCTTTCGTCTTCGCCTTCGGCTGTGGTTTCGGCTGTGGCCATTGGGTTATCGACCATTTTACCCGAGACGTCTACCACCAATGGGTTAGTAGCCTGGGCCTTCTTAATCGCTGGTAGGGGGTCATCATAGGGTTCAACTGTCAGGGTCGCTAAGAGCTGTCCGACAGGCTTCTCATAGCTGATCTCATAATCGGGCCGTCAAGACAGGCCGTTGGCGGGGCTTTTGTACGAGGCCAGGTACACTTGATATCTGCAGCATTATGGGTCAACGTTCCAGCACTTCAGGTTCGGATTTCGTCGTAGTAGTGGTTTCTCGGTTTCAGGAACGGTCATTCCCCTCTTTTGAGGTCGGTACTCTGTCGACGACTAAATGCGGTGTCGATTCTCATTGATTGTTTCGTTAAGAGCGATTTCGATTGCCATTGGGGCTTTCGTGCTTCTATATCTGCATTCAATTGCAAGTCTCACAGAATCTCTTATAAAGTAAGTGTTTGTTAAGAAAGGATAGACTTAAACGTAACCTTTTATTGCCATATCGGCAAGTTGCACTTTGCACTCGAGAAATCAATTCTTGATTGTGCTTGCATTGAGAGCTCGGTAGTCAACTTCAGAGTCTCAAGCCGCCGTCCTTCTTCGTTGAAAGATGTCGGCGCTGTCGCCGGTGATGATGACCGCTGGATGACACAATTGGCCAGATTTGTTTCGATGAAGGCCTTTAGGGTTCGTGAGTCAACCCCCGACAGGTAATGGATACGCTCATATGGTAGCTTGTACCCAGGGGTCGATCGCATGGTCAATTGACCGGTGCGGTGGCAGCGTCTCTGCCTTGGCCTTATTAAAGACTTACGGGAATTTCTGATGCTTGTCGGGGATATGGCCACTGTCGTCGGTCGGTATACCCGGCACTCCCTGGCCAGTCTTGTCCGCTCCATCTGCACACGTTAGTACTAAGTTCTTATGTGAGCATGGAAGGGGAAGTGTCACGGAAACCAGGAGCCACGGATCTAACGGCCGTCCACGATGGAACCAAGGCACCGCAGCCGGCGAACTCCCTTCTTGACTCGGTGAGCCGGTAGCAGTCATTCAAGCCCCGCATTGTTGGTAACTCTTCTGCTGCAACTACCACCGCTGCTCCTGCTCGCTCGTCCAGCTCCATACACTCCTCTCACCATTGGTGATGCCTTCCATGGAAACTCACAGCAACACTGTGCAATCACCAAGGCGTATGACGTATGCCGCGAGAATGATGTCGCTAGCTAAGGGACTCTCGAATGCGGTGGCTCCGAGCAGATGTCAGGAGACTTAATTACTTCACCCCCCTCCTCAGATGACTGTGGAGTATCCGACGTCACATGGATGGTGGCCATCGGTGTATTTGCATCGCCACTTGGGGTTCGCAGAGCTAGAAGTCGACTGGACTTGCCAGTCGACCTCAGGGTTCCTAGCCTTGAAGCAAGGCAAGCCTAGCGAACCAGGTTATATGCCATGAGCACGACCAGCACCTTCGGTTCATCAACCGAAGGCTATCATATTCTCCTATTTACAAAAGGATAACCATTTGCCCAATCCTGATCAGGGATATGGAGGAGAGGATACGTCCATTCCCGCTAGAGGATACGATGACATAGATGTGTATACATTTCCGCTACGGGATAGGATGACTTGAGTTGTGATTTGTTTGCGTTTCGTAGAATTGCACAATAGAGTATCGGCTTTGACCTGCTTGACACTTTAGAAAATTCAGGGGTTATACTTCCCACTCTGAGCTGCTTCATGATCTGCGGTTGCAGCTCCACTATCAGGGTCTTGAACTCTGCTGATCGGAAGTCTTTCTCCGTAGGTACACTTCCGTGATCGTGTATTCGTTCTCCGTAAGTACGCTTCAGAGCTTCCGCTCAGATCGTAGAAAGGTAATCGTCAGGTGCACTTGATCGAACGTATTTTATCATCAGAGACTTCAATGAATCGACGCGTGTAAGGGTATCGTCGAGGAGGCTTCGCTGGCACTTCGAGCTGCTCAATAGGTTGCCATCGATTGTTCGTACGTATGTGATTGATCTTGTCGAACGTGTTTCGAGGTCTTCTCAGGGGTGTGGCCAACAGTCCGATCATGAGTTTATCAGGGTCGATTAACCGCCGAATCGTTTCCAAGTTGGCTCTGCTCACGTCAATCAACTCTAATAGACGGAATTCCTATCTCGAATCATCAGCCTAGCGATGATAATCTCTGTGGGTTCCGAGTAGTGACGCGTTGGAAAAGAGGTATCGAAGAACCAATTGGTCGATATGTGAGACTGAGATTGATGAAGGTTCGATTCATCTCGATCATCCTTTCGTATGCGATAGATCTTGTTAAATCTGTTTCGAGGTCCACTCAGCAGTGGCCATAAGGGCCGGTGACACGTTTCTCGGGATTGATTGACCCCCGAATCGTCTTGGGATGGTCTCTGCAGTAGTCAATTGACTCGATATAGATTACTTGTGAAGTTTCGATGCTTGTAGGTCTCGAAAAGTGAGGTGTTGCGACTTGTTCGAAATCGTCATGTGGAGTAGGTGACACCACACTCGGGGCCAATTGACTTCATGATCGTCTTCATTGTAGGTCGAGAAGAGAGTTTTCAAGTTCTCAGGAGTACCTATCATGACAGATGACCCGTCTCTCGGGACTGATTGACATCTAAATCATCTCGGAATCGTCCCTACTACAGTCAATCAACTCAATTGGATGATTACTTATCTTGTATCAACAATCTAACGATAGTTCTCGGTGTAGGTCTGACGCGTCGAGAAAGAAAAGAAATCACGAAATTCCGTGAGCGAAACGTATCTGGTGACTGAAGAGCAATTATAGTGTAATGACGTACGTCTTCGTATGGATGGATATGTGTAGATATGGTTGCTAACGGGAATAAGTGATAGAGATATCAATTGTACAGTATGTAGGTAAGATAATCGCTAGCGTGCCAAAAGTAATTCGCGAGGTTATTATATATGAAGGGCGCTTACCCGGCCTCGGCAGCCAAGTGCACCTGCGAGGGCCAAGTGCGCTTGGGAGCCCAAGTGAACCTGGTACCGCCATTACATTCGACTCAAACTTTGAGCTGATCCTACAAATTGCGAACGAACATAAGTAAGTGAGTTCTTGTTCAATCGGCTCGGCCTCTAATTCATCTCGTAGCGCTTGATGTTAGCTACAAGATGAAATAACAATCCAGCCCAACAGATAAGAACTCACTTACGTATTGTCTTTCGGAATTATGGACCGAAATGGTGGGGATTGAGGTGATTGAGTTGACAAGGATTCGGTGTATACAAATCAAATCGGTTTATCAATGGTATGAACCTCTGACAGTTTGTTTCCTACACCCATCACAAATATAGAAGGCATCACAAGACCGACTTTCAGCATAGGTTCAGTTGCCACCTGTAGCGTTACTGGTCAACTGAGAAGAGAAATACGAAGTCGAATGGATTGATGACTCTATGTTATTTAGGAAACAATTGTACTACTTAGATTTGTGGAAGGGCAATGATGAATGAAGCTGCAAGCCAGCTTGATATACCAATGGATTACAAGCAACATATGTGTTTTACGCTGGACAATCAAACAAGCATGGATATTGACCTCTTGGGTACTCGAAAGTTAGAAAAGGGATACTGTCATGGTTGTGTCGAATGGTAATCTGTGATGAAGATACCATAATGAATGCAGGAATGGCATGGTATGATAAGCAATGTATGTGTAGCATGGTGTGATCAGAAATACAGGATTGGTGTGATAAATAGGATTACGATGTAGTTGTATGAATAAGTAATGACAAATGATGACCGTTGTAAGGACCTACACCCTCTTATGGATAGATATACGTAGATATGGGTGCAAACAGAATAACTAATAAAGCGGATGATATCTATTGTAGAATAATGTAAGTAAGGTAATCACTAGTGTGCAAAAGCACTTCGCGAGATGATTATATATAAAGGGCAGTTATCCGGTCTCGGTGACCAAGTATACCTGAAAACAAAGTGTATGAAGCCAAGTACACTTATGAGGCCAAGTGCACTTACAAAGTCAAGTACACTTACAAGGCCAAGTACACTTACCAGCCCAAATGTAACTGGCATCACCATTACAACCGAACAGAATAAGATATATTTGGTGGGGATTATTGTAGAGGATAGATTTATTCTTCACTTGTTCTCTCATCTATAAGGCAATACAATATGCTTCGATATTAATCATGTTCAATTTGGTGATTTGTTTGGAGTCTCTTTTTTGAACTTGTGATTTTGATACCAAACAGTTGATTGTCATAACCCTTGGAATCTGCGTCCAACACCCCACCCTGATACTAACTTGCGATGTAAGGTATGAATATTCACCTAGGATATGAAAGTCACTAATAATTTAATAATTTAAGACCAAGATGTTTTGCTTTTCAATTCTATATAGTTAAGGCTTGTTTTCCTTATCAACAGGCTTGAACGTCTACACTCGTAAATTTCAGAAATCTTCATGACTCTTATCTCTTGCTCTAACAATTTCTTCTATCTTCACTTTTCTCATGAGCTACTGCACCTCACCACTCTTCACACCAATGTTCTTCCTTAGCTGACCCATCCTCCACTTCTCTACAGAACCGTTCATATTATTCCACAAAGCTGTTCTATTTTGATGAATTGAAAATCAGTTCTTTGGACTTCTGTGTTGTGAATCTATGTTATTATGCCAGAGGTGAGGGGTATTGTTGAACACAGTCTGCATATATATGATAATCAAAGGCTGGGCCTCATTAGCTATGACGTAAATTCAAGTGCAGTTGTATTTATGTGAAGGCGAATATGTCTGTTTATGAGCCTTTACATGTAGATATATCAATTGAGTCGATACAGTTGCAAAGAATGTCATGGATAACTGTGAGTATAGAAGTGTATGTAGAATTATTACTGCCATACAACAGGGCTTTGCAAGATGACTATATATGAAGATCCCCTATCGGGCCTAGTATTGGCAACGAAGTGGATCGGTTCGTAGCTGATCGAATCCAGGCGGGGTTCAAATCATATTCGATCCGAAGTTTGGCGAAGTTCTGAGGTTCAACTCCAACTTCAAACCGAATCTCACAATTGCAAACGACAATAGGTAAGCCAGTTCTTGTCCGATCTGCTAGAATATCAGTTCATCATATAGCGTGTGAAGTTAGCTCCAAGATAAACTACATATCTAGCCGATCGGACAAGAACTCGCGTACTTATTCTCATTCATATTTGTGGGCCGAACTGGTGAAATGTGAGGGGAATGGCCTGGCAAGGATCCTCTTCGCTCAAACCGAACCGGTTCGTCAATGGTACAAACTTCCGACGGTTCGTTGCCAATACAAATCCGGCCTTAGCTGCCAACCCTACCTGCGATCAAAGTACACTCACAAAGCCAAGCGAGATTGCAAGGCAGATATACACATGAGGCCAATTGTATTCACTAGCCAAGGATATCTGTGAGCCAAGTATACTAATGAGACCGGCCACACTTACAAGCTAAATATACCTGGTATTGGCAGTCCATCATCCTCCTCTTTCTCTGCAGACCTCCTGAACTGCAGTATATATAGTGTTGGCAACGAAGCGGATCGGTTCGTCGCGGATCGAACCAGGGTGCGGTTCGATCCGGATTCGATCTGAGATTTGGACGAAGTTCCGAGGTTTGTCCGAACCGGTTCGCGAACCATCTATCTTCGAACGATAATAAGTAGGCGAGTTCTTGTCCGATCGGCTCGATTTCTAGCGCATCTTGTAGCTGGAGAGGTTAGCTACAAGATGCGCTAAAAATCGAGCCGATCGGACAGGAACTCGCTTACTTATTTTTGTTCGCAGTTGTAGGCCGAAATGGTGGGGTTTGTGGCGAAAGGCTTGGCAAGGATCCGGTTCGCGCGGACCAAATCGGTTCGTCAATTGTACGAACTCCGGGCGGTTCGTTGCCAACACTAATCATGGCATCCTTACAGTGGATTTGACCCATGTGAAAACTCCACCTCCAGTGACAATGGTACAATCCATGCCGATGCCAGTTTTATTGGTCTGAGATCAATAAGGAAAAAAGAGACGAAACTGAGAAGTATCCATATATTTGTGACTTCATCCTCCAAATCTCAAATATTCATGACTGTTGAGTAGATTTCTGGCTCATTGGTGGTCTTGATATCGAATATGGCTGTGATATTGTTGAATAATCCCAATGAAACAAATTGACTAGCTTTTGAATATTTTTGTGATTTCCTGCCGACTTCCAGTTCGTATATAGATAATTGTAACTGGTTTACAGAGCGAGATAGTGGGGCTTTGGCAGGTATCACTTGGAATTGGCAATCCGATTGACCAACTAGTCAACCATATCATTGACAATCGTCGGTTGTAGTTCGTATAGCAGCTGGTCAATAGCAGGCTGCATGTACTTATCAAGCAGGGAGACATAAAATATGTTGTGTATAAGCATTATCTTTGGCAAGTGAAACCTTTAAGCATTTATATTAATAACCTTACTCACCTATATGATCTAACCTGCTTATCATTCCACATTTTGGAGGCTCTCGTTGCTTTCATATTTCGAGTTGAAAGTCAGATCTTATCTCTGACCTCAAAGGTTATATCTTTGACGCCATCATATTTCATCTGGGGGACTTGTCCTTCCAACTGATTTTCCCTGAAAATTTGCTGTGTTTCCTTGAGGGTGGTTGCCATGGAGTCTACTTGGTTTCAGAATTCAAGTACATCTGATTGTTTAGTATCTTGAACTGCATGGTCAGATGGTAGTGATAATTCATCCAATATGGGATCATCCTCATTCGTACATGCACAGTATTATTGCAGGCAAATTCTGCCAATGGAAGCAACTTGACCCAATTATCCTGTTCATTGCTGCAAGAAGCCCAGGAAGACTGCACCATCATCTGAGTCGGCAGCTCTGCCTGGCTGTCGGTCTGCAGTCAACAAAGGGTGATCAATACTTATACATGTACAGATCCTCGTCCAGAATCAGCTCCTGAACTGGATACTATGAACAGTAATGATATTGTTTGAAACACTGGGATTACAGATCACATACATAAACAAGATCCTGGCCAGCTCTAGTGAGTCAATATTCTTTCTGCAGGGCAGGTAGATTGCTATCTGTATCAATCGATCAATGACAACTACGATCTTCATCCATCCAGATGTAGTCGATTCTGGCCAATTTGTGATGATATCCAAGGTGATGCCTTCTCAGAGTCATAATGGTGGTGGTGGTTGTAGCCTGTTGACTGAATGGTAGGCATGCTGTATGGCTTTGATGTGGTGATACACATCGCGGCTGTAGACGTACGTTCTTATGTATGTACCCATTGTAGATCCATAGAAATTCCTAGAGACTAACTCAACAGTTTTCAGGACTTTAAAGTCACTGAACTCTGGATTGTCTTGAATGAGACCTATGACTTGACCATGTTGAGTATCATTTGCAGAGATATATATCCACCTCTCACAGGTTAGAGATCCAATGATGACACTCCGTAGGCTCTCATATTCGGCTTCGGCTGTGGCTATTGGGTTATCGACTAGCCTACCTATGATGTCGACTACAATTGCATCAATAGTCTAGGTCTTCTTAATCGCTGTTGGGATGTCATTGAACTTTATAACTGTTAGGATCGACAAGATCCATCCGACAGGATTCTTATAGCTGATGTCATGATTGGCAAGGTGTTTTGTGCCTTACAGATGCTTGATAGTGAAGTCAAATGTGGATATGATCTCGGCCCAATATGCTTCTCTCCAAGAGACAACTTTCAATGTTACAAAATATGGAGACTCTTTTGGTGGTACCGCACCAAGACTTTATGATGGGTACCTTCCAGATTGTATTGACATTGCTTGAAAGTCTCGATGATGGTTAGTATAGGCAACAAACTGCTGCAGATTCCTACTATTGACTAACCTGTTCGGTTCGAGTGAACCAGATCCCTGCCAAGACTTTCCCCCTCAAACCCCACCATTTCACCCAACATATTGAAACAACAATAGGTAATTGAGTTCTTTTCCGATCAGATCAATTGTTTGTTCATCCTGTAGCTAACCTCAAGCGCTACAGAATGAATAGAATATTGAACCGATTGGACAAGAACTCCCATAGTTACTTTTGTTCGCAATATATTGGAATTCGGTTCATTGCCAATACTAATGATGGCAAAGAGTTCCCTATTCTTCATGCCGTAACATTACTCAGTTGATGAGTATTTCCAGGAGTAACAATTGACTGGCTACAGGGTTCCGAAGATATCATACAGATTCTGAATACCTGCAATCGCAATGCCACCCGTATCCAACTGAATAATGGTGAGCTTGACTGGATCAAAGTTCAGCAGAATCAGTACCACAGGAAAAGTATTCTTCAGTTTCCGAAAGGTGAGCTCTACATCTCTCGGCTACTCCCATTTTGGTTTTCCAGTCCCCTTCTTTAGCAATTTCGATACAGGTATTGTTATTTTGGCATATATCCAGATAAACCTCCAAGAAAAATTTGTGAAGTCTAACAGAACTTGGAAGTCTCATACCGACAAGGGTGTTAGCCAATCATCAGATGTGCTATATAATCCATAGCAATTCTCATACACTGGATACTGATAATGAAGCTGAGAAAGTCAACATCCGGGACCTAGATTGATATTGTTCCACTTTTCAATTGAGGCTAAACTGCTATGCCTGTTGCTGTACTTTCTGCATGTTCTTGAAACATTCCTGCTTTTCAGTACAGTAGATCAAAATATGATCAGGATACCACAGGGCAAAGCAATCAATCTAAGGTGACAGGCGATCATCGATATAAGACTACAATGTTTCCAGTACATTTCTCAGACCAAGTAGTATTACCTTGTACTTGAACTGACCGTATGGGATGTAAGGACGTATGTCCGTGTACGGCCTCGTATAAGAGTATAAGGATAGATACGGTTGCAAACGAGGATAAGTGATAAAGATATCAATTGTACAGTATGTAGGTAAGATAATCGCTAGCATGCCAAAAGCACTTCGCGAGGTGATTATATATGAAGGGCGGTTACCCGGCCTCGGCAGCCAAGTGCACTTGGGAAGGCCAAGTGCGCTTGGGAGCCAAGTGCGCTTGGGAGCCAAGTGTGCGCTTGAGAGCCAAGTGCACCTGGCACCGCCATTACATCATCCCCGTCTTTATCAGCAGACCTCCTGGGCTGCGACATATATATACATGAAGAAAGACAAGGTGCGTACGCCTTCGTACGTCTGCATAAGTCCCACGACCGATCGGTGCCATCAAGGCGGCCTCACGGCGGATTCGGTGCACGGGGAAATCCACCTCCAGTGGTAGGTGGTAAAACCCGTGCCGACGCCATTTGTACCGGGCCGAAATCCATAAGAAGAGAAGAAGAAGAGAAGGAAACGTCCAATTGACCCTGATTCCTCCAAGTCCACCTCCGAGTCGAAGCCGCTCCAGCAGCAGGCCTCGTTCCAAGCCCACTTGTTCCAATCGAAGCCCCTCCAGCAGGCTTGCAAGTCCATGGTTCCGAATATCCAAGTGGACTTCCACATTCTCCGAATCCAAGCAATTGATCCCCATAGTGCTAGCTCGGTGGTGCTCGAATCGGTAAATGCCATTGGCCGACTTACGGTCGCCATTCGGCATTGATATATCGTAGTTGACACGTGATATGCCGGACTCGACTTCCGACTAATCGATCGATGGTATATACGATTTCTTTCGTTGAACGCGTTCGTGAACGTCATCTGAGGGGCAAGGCCATCGCGGCCGGTATCGCATCGCTGCAGCAGTCAACTAGCATAATTGTATGATGTACTTATCTTGGTCATAGCTGCTGCTCTTGAGAGCTTCTCGAATTGGTATGATTTCCATGTCTCTGTGCTTTCGAATATCCAAGCACACGGTGGACCTGATCATGCGTCTCACCGATTGGCTCTAAGTTGACTCGTATATCGGTAATCGGGATTCGGCTTTCTGTTGCCATTCCAGTGGTTATTGACTTGTGTCGGCCTCGTTCGGCCCTCGATTGCAGTCATCATATGTCGACATGTATTCGTAAATGCTGATTCGAGTTGCGGTATCTAACTCGTAAGTGTGCCATAAGGTCGTACTCACAAAGTAACCAAGTATGCTTCCGCTCCAGGTGCATCAAGGCATCCATTCTCCGATTGCCATGCCTTCGACTTCCGAATCCACGAAAGTAGTGGGTTTGCACACGCCATGCCCTTCCGAGCCTAGCTGTAGGGCGCGCACCCTAAAATCTAGCCTGATACGGTTATTCACCACTATCTGCGGCGACGTCAATCGATTATCGTTATGGCTTCGTTTGGGTCTCTTGGAGACAAGTCCAATTGCAGAGCATATTCGTTCGTTCATATATCATGTAATTCGGTGCGTTCGCGCTCTCGGCTCTGAAGGTCCAACGCGGTAGCCTTCTCATACGTCCATTAAGGATTGCAGTCGGTTCGCATTCCGCGCAGCTTAACATCTCGACTGCCAATTTGGCTGGCTCTCTGCCGCTAGCACTGGGTGCAGTTGATTCCATTGATGTCGTCGGTTGCAGCTGATTGTGCATTCGATGCATTCGGTGGTGCTTCCGATTCGGTGATGAAGACCAGTTGTGTAGCCATTGACTTCTCGTTCGCTCTCAGGCTTCTCGGTGCACTCGTACTTGATCTCGTTGACTTGCTTCGCAGCCGTTGACGTACTTCCTTATGTACGCGTCTATCGTAGGCCAATAGAAATCCCTAGAGACTAACTCAGCAGTTTTAAGAGCTCCAAAATGACCGGCTCAGGGTTGTCATGAAAGAGACTTATCACTTTACCGCGGAGAACATTGTCCGCAGGGACATATATCCTCCCCTCGTAGGTCAGAGCTCCAGCGACGACGCTCCATGGGTTCTCGTCTTCGGTTTCGGCTTCGGCTGTGGCCATTGGGTTATCGACTAGCATACCCGAGACGTCGACCGCCAATGGGTCAGTAGCCTGGGCCTTCTTAATCGCCAGTAGGAGGTCATCGTAGGGTTCAACTGTCAGGGTCGCGAAGAGCCGTCCGACAGGCTTCACGTAGCCGATCTCATAATCGGGCCGTGCCGATAAGATCTCATTGACTTCGAGGTGCTCGATAGTGAAGTCGTAGGCGAGGCCAAGTGCGCTCACGAGGCCAAGTGCACTTACGAGGCCAGGTGCACTTGACGTCTGCAGCATGATCGGTTAACGTTCCAGCACTTCTGGTGCGGATTTTGTCGTAGTAGCGGTTTCTCGGTTTCCGGAACGGTCATTCCCCTCTTTTGAAGTCGGTGCTCCATCGACGACTAATGCGGTGTCGATTCTCGTCGATTCCCATTGATTTTCTCGATGATAAGACGGTTTCGATTGCCATTGGGGCTTCGTGCTTCTGTATCTGCATTCAATTGGAAGTCTCGCAGAATCTCTTATAAAGTAAGTGTTTCTTAAAGAAAGGATAGACTTTAAACGTAACCTTGTATCGTCATATCGGCAAGTTGCACTCTGCACTCGAGAAATCTGCATTCCGCGGCTCTCCCGTGGCTCAATAAGTGCCATCCGCCTAGCAGCCGTTTCGATTCTTGATTGTGCTCGCGTTGAGAGCTCGGTAGTCAACTTCAGAATTTCAAGCTGCCGTCCTTCTTTGCAAAGATATTGGCGCTGGCGCCGGTGATGATGACCGCTGGATGACACCATTGGCCAGGTTTGTCTCGATGTAGGCCTTTAGAGTTCTTGACTCAACCTCCGACAGGTACGCCCATATGGCAGCTTGTGCCCGGGGTCGATCGCATGGTCAATTGACCGGTGCGGTGGCGGCGTCTGCCTTGACTAAAAATCTTCACGAATCCCTGATACTTGGCGGGGATATGGCATGGCCGCCGTCGTCTGTAGGCACCATTTCAGGTGCAGCTCCATCTATACTTGTTAGCTGTGTGTTTTCAATCGTGAGATGGGAGCGAAGGTTGTGGAATCCAGGAGCCCTTGTCATAACGAGTTATCCTCGATGGGAACCCCCGCCGTCCAGTACTCCCTTCGTGACTCGGCGAGCCGGTAGCAGTCATTCAAGCTCCGCATTGTTGGTAACTCTTCTGCCGCAACTACCGCCGCTGCTCCTGCTTGCTCGTCCAGTTCGAGGTGCTCCTCTCACCATTGGTGATGCCTTCCATGGAAGCTCACAGCAACCCTGTGCAATCGCCAAGGCGTATGACGAATGTTGTGAGAATCTCGTCGCTAGCTAAGAGATTCTCGAATGCGATGGCTCCAGGCAGATGTATGTCTGGAACCCCGCCCTCCTCGGATGCCTGTGGAGGATCCGACGTCACATTGACGGTGGCCGCCGGTGTATTTGCATCGCCACTTGG